>JAAAKO020011961.1:0-17431 GCA_010015015.2 Bolitophila cinerea | reverse complement strand
AAGACAGCGGATTCAATCTATATATTAATAATAATATATATATATATATATATATATAAATAAATATTATAATAAAAAGCATAAATACATTTTTATTTTTTAGAATAATGGAATGAATAATCTCTCTCTTCTCTTTTTTTTGTTTGTTTTTATTTTTAATGAAAAAATGATGTTATTTATATTATATATGCCATAAATGAATCTGAATTTAAATCTTTTGTTAACATTTTTTTATAATTTTAAAAAAATACTTGAGAATCTCGATATATCTACCTGGCTTAAAGTCTACCAACAATAGCTTGACTTAGGGGTCCATAAAAATACCTTTTTTTGATGCTGATGTGTACTCTGATTATTATTATTATTTATTATTTGCCATTGGCTACCGTTATTTCATTAGCGTACAAAAAAAGTTATTAGGAAACCGATTGAAATTTCAAATCATGGAGGAAGTTAGAAATTAGAAATTAGCCTGAATAAAACCACGAGCTTTACAAGAAAATGCCAACTGCTCACCATTTTAAGTGAGTACATTGTTTATAGTTTTAAAGAGCTACGTTTTTTATGAAGAGTCTAGTTACTTTGCATATATTTGAAAAATCTACGTTCCGCAAAACTAAAATCAATGTTTATTTTTCATGTGCAAGATTTGTGGTGATTTTCCTCGTAAGTCTTTGGATAGAAACTTTTGTGCATATAGATAATTAATGTGTTAATTGATATAATTATATCAACAAAAAATGTCTTTGATGAATGTTTGCTTAAAAAGGATGAAATTCGTAGTTTAGAAGGATGAAACCTTGCCACCTAGTTACTTATTAATAACTAGTTTAACAAAACATTGGTTGGTTCCGTAAAACCATCTTTAAAGATTAATTATATTTAACTTATCTCAGCCTTATACAAGAGGGGCTGATAATTCGATTAAGATTACATTTCATTAGAATGAAAGTCATTTTTATAATGTGTACTTTGCCAAGCACATGAAATGCGATTCCACGACATTTTGTCAAAAGTCATTTTCAAAATACATATAAAATATTTAAAAAAATAATTGAAAGAAAGGTTTTTATTTAGTTAATATTTTTGATGAACTGTGTATTGACTTAATTAAGTCAAGTTAAGAAAAGTTTTTCGACGAAATATTGTGCTATCTGAGGCTTAGATAAAAAATATCTATCTATATTTGGTAATATCAAACTTTTTAGCTGTACTGATGGCCTTAAGTCACATGTGTCAGAAGACAGGTTAAATCAAAGGATTTTCTATTTTTATCTGGCATTGAGAACAAGGATATTCCTCAATTAGTCCATAAATTGATTAGATTTGTAACTTCATCTGAAACATCTTATATCAACAGTGAATTATTGGTTAACAATTTATTGACACTGTAGTTGGTCTTTAAAGTAAGATTTGCATTACTCCTTTTTGGTGTCATTTTGTCACACTTCTTGGTTCTTGTACGAAGCACACAATGTATAAGAACTCTGTTAAATATGAATGTCTAAAATTAAATTTTTATTTCAATTCTATTTTTTCGACAAGATCTTGTTTCATTCTATTAATTTTCCCGGGTATGTCAAAAATTTGTAACTGCAGAAATGACCAACAACCTACAGAAGAAATATCTGCTTTAGATTTGTCAAGACTCTAGACGCAGATTTTAAATGCATTTTTCAGAAAATTCCTCATAAAATGGTTAAATATATATTATTATTAGGTGCACAAATCAATTCGGATGTGTTTCTGTAAAAAATCCATTAAGTACATATATAACTATTGTATACTTGATAATTAAATACATATTACTAACATTAATACGACCTTATTAGCGGACGTTCCGCAATCGACATAATATGCTCTGAATATTTGAAATTGATTTATTGAAATATTATTTATTTCTCTTTTTCCGCAACCTTAAGTTATTTATTTTGCATAGTCCCTGTGTAATTAAATTGTTATGTATATATTGGTCTAGTATATAAATTATATATATAGATATATATGGTATTTTGTTTTATTTACGAGTATATATAACAAACTGCAAGGTATAAAGTACTATTCTCATGCTCATGCATTATTATAACGAAATTTCGTACTTGGCGTGTGTGTTTGTATTATTTTGATGTATACGTATTTTAATTGGGGCTTTGCTGGTTTTATACATACGAGTTTGCGGGAGTTGGGTAATAAAATAGTTATATTTTTCTGTAGTATTTGATACAATTATAATAACGAATCAAACTGACATGTTATTATAGGTATTGAACTTATATTGGAAAATCTAGTTTTGATTCTAGTAGATCTTAAAAGGCTTTTTGTGGAATTAATCGCTTTTGGGAACTGTTGTGAGTTGTTAAGAAATTGCTATTTTCGGAAAATTTAGATTTTGATTAGCGAACACACACTGATTAGATTTTACATAATTTATGATTCACGGCCACATACATCCAACAGTGTATTTTAGTCGGTCCTCGGTCGTTTGTTTTTAGGATTGATATGAATGGGAACGTAAATCCCAATATACACAGCCTAAATGCAATGATTATCTGCCAATATTTACCAAAGTATCTGCCATCCAAAGAAAACTATTGGCATTCATAGGTCTTGCCATAAAATTAGAAGGTTTACTGACAATTGTGTAAACAGACAATTTATAATTAACAAACAATTTATCGTCGACACCTCATTAAAAGCCAATACACAGCTATTAGAAGACCTTCCAACCGTGTATAAACATAATTTTAGTAATTCTGTCATGATGAAATAAACCAGTTATATACATTATAATGTATAAAATATTTTTACGAAAATTATTAAAAAAACACTTATTAAAATATATACAATTGCTATTTTTACAAAATATATATATTTTTTTGAAACTACAATTTATAATAATATTTTTATGGTATATAATATTTAAATTAATATGTCCAATGTTAGTCTTTTTCCAGTGTTTGCTTCAGTCCGCCTAATCTTTAGCCTACGAAAGAAAAAGAAGAAAAAAAACAATATAAATATTGACTTTAAATAACATACGAGAACGAGAATAGTAAATACCCGCTATCTGAATTGCTATCTAATTTGACTTTCATGGTAAGATTATAGGAAAATGTGAAAAACAAAATTATAAATCAATCTCAATCTGATTCAATTTTTCAGTTACTTTGACAGATAGAGAATAATTAATATTATCGCTCGGAATGCTTATAAACTTCATCTAAATTTAAACCAAAATAATAAAAAAACATATATTTGCGTATTACAAAACCTTGTGTGTGTGAGTTAGACATTGGACAACTGGACGGAACGCACAATTTTTGGTGGTTGGCAGATGTTAAATATTATGGTTTGACTAGATTTCCATGGTATATAAATATAGTCTGACACTGGCGGATGCTAAACAAACTTTTGGATAGAAGAAGAGACAATCAAGTATGTTTAAGAATTAACAGTGGACAACACATTATTTTTTTATCTGTTTGACTAAAGAGACACTGAACAACAGTTATATTGGGGGTTCATCAGCAGCTTCACCTGTCATCACTTCCATGAATTCTAAAATTAAACCAAATTTACAATAATTATTTCAAAATAATTGAATTGAATTTAATTTGCATACGAATTGATTGGCTTACCTTCAAAATCAACTGTTCCCGAACCATCAGCATCAATCTCGTCGATCATTTGATCCAAGTCACCCGGTGGAATCTTGTCGTCAATCTCATGCAGAATTTGTCTCAGGACCTCAACGGTTATGTACCCTTTGGCTGCGCAACAGAGGAAAACAATGATTTTGTTCAAATTAAAATGAATTTAAAAATATTTAAAAGGGCTCTTACAATCACGATCGTACAGCAAGAAAGCTTCACGCAGTTCCTTGGCCACTGCTTCTGCGTCCTCCTCCACTTCCACGTACTTGGAAGCAAAGCACGCGAATTGCTCAAACTCAATTTTACCGGCACCACGTGGATCTACCTCTCGCAAGGCGGCCTTGAGCTCTTTCTCGTCCAGACGATGACCAAGCATTTCTACAATGGTAGCTACATCCTCGGTTTGCAGATGGCCGGTTTTCTCGTGGTCAAATGCCAGGAAAGCGTTTTTCAGGACTGTTTTTTGTGGGAAAACAAAAACATTGAGATTATTTAAGAGCTTATGATGCATTGACAGTGCATTAAGCTATTGAGTTTGAAAGTTTAAAATGATTTATAAAAAAATCATTCATATTTATTTACGTTAATTTGATCATATTGGTGCCCATCGAAATACAGTACTTGATTGCACTTTAGCCAATTTCCTGAGACTCAATTCATCTTTGTTCTTAAAGAAGCTACTTGACACAAAAGAACTGAATTGCCTACATAAAAAATCTTACGGCCGTATTTTTCACTCGTTTTAAATTGCATGTTTTAAAACACGAGAAAAAAAAAAAAAAAAACGAAATCCTGGAATTGCGTGATTTTAGCACTTGGTTTTATCGTAATTTAAATCGTAAAATACAAAAATGATAAAATTTATAACGATTCACAGCTTTTGACATGAATTTCAAGCGTGAAGAATTGTAAAGAGATTTGGTAATTTTTGGGGGTTCTCCATCAAAGTTGTTCAGTGGTTCTGATTAGCCATAACCCTCGCATCTTACGCCTATGTCGTGTGTGGCAGAGAGCGAGGAGGTTATCGGCCAATACAATTATAGAAATTCCAGCGACTGGTTTTACATCATATCTAATGCCATGAGAATCAGTGATCAGTCCCACATCTGCTATGGAAGTTCTTTTGGGCCAGCGTAAACTTGGTTTGCGGTTAAGAGGCTAAACCTCGGCGGATGTTGGAAGTTCTCATCAATGTGCCACGAATCCATCAGGAGCAAGAACATTATTCTTAAGCCAGGATTTGGGATGACGTAAGATAACTTCATTCCCTGTTTTTTGTTTTAGATGAATGTTTTAGGTCAATATCCCCGAGAGAGGATATATTTCATCCAATAGATTAGAGTGTGGAATAAACTGTTCTCTCATAGAGTGATTTTTTGATAATCACTAACAATTCAGGTATTTTCAATTTAATTGTATCCAAAACATTAAAATTAAAAACCGCCTGATCGGTGTTTTTGTTTTATTAGTTTTAAAATATTTATAAAACAGAATAAAACACGATAAAAATAAATACGGTATTTAAAACACGTACGAAAAACCTACGGTACGTTTTTTAAAATATTTTTTCTATTTTCTTTTACTTCATAGCATTTTTGTCGACTACCGGAACTTTGTAGAATTCTGCAATCATACAGAGGAATAAGGCAGAGCGAGGCAAGCGGATCATGTTGGAAAGAAATACTTCTTGACATCTCAGGATGTCGAATTCCCCAGACCTACAGGTTGGGCTATCCAAGTTACCTAACAAATTCAGGAGCTTGTAGGCATATAGACAGTGACCCGTGAGGATACCGCATACAGAATGGCACTTTAAATTAAGCGATTTAGATATTTATAGACAACCAAATACTTTGGTTGTGCACAAATCTGTAATAAACTAATAACCACACAAATGAAATCCGTTCAACATTTGGTGACGTTATCCGGTTCAGCGGCCAATGGCCATTATATAAATGTAAAACAGATTCAATATAATTATCATAGAAGGTGGTTTTCCTAAAGTATAAGATCACGCCCCTCACTGTCGCCTTGGAAGCATCAGGTCCCATTATGATGCCAGGCCGAAAAAAAGTGAAATCGTCCAATAGCTGAACGAAGGGTTTTCATTTTTTTCAAAACTTCATTTAGAGCAAAAATTTGAAATTAAACATTGAAAACGGTAATTTTTTGTACAACCTTCGCCATAAAACATTTTTTTTTAAATCCTATAGAGACTAAAAAATACAATAAACTAAGATTTTTTTTAAATTTTGATTTCAGACGAATCGTACTCAAGATATGATGTCCACCGCAAGGTACAACACGATAAAACAGACTGCTTAAAACACGAAAAACCAGTGAATGATAAGGGGTCGTTTTTAAATTAAATAGTTTTATTTTGTCGTGATATATTGTATTTAAAAAAAACGCGAGTTAAAAATACTGACGTAAGACCCTTTTTAGTAATACGTCATAGTTTATTTTATAATTTATCTTTATTTATGTTGATTATGGCGATATTTGATGGCTTGTATTATGTATTATTGATTATTATTATGTTTTCTTTTTAGTTTAAGTTTTATTTATTTTTTTGTTTTTTTTTCTTACATATTATGATCATTTTATATTTCGTTTTATAAACTATTCTTTAATTTACATTATATATGAACCTTATCTATAAATAACCATATTTAATATTTTTAAATAAGACACCATTTCTTTTGAATAGTAAAAGAATTTAATATATTATTGTTATTTTTATTATTTATGATTCATTTTTAACTATTGTTATGAATTTTTTAATCACTTTAAAAACTCTGTTTAAATTCTGACAGTGGAAGGCAAGAGTGCCTGATTCCCAAAATAATTGTAACATAAAATCGATATTAACACTGTACAGTTTGTGAGAATTGTAAGAATAACATACATTTAACATTTAACATTACATTTACAAAATCTTTTTTGTTCAGAGACTCTTCAAAAGAATTGATATTAATTGATATTAAATATAAAGTACCAATATTTTTATTTCTTGAAATTTGTTATATTTTTGCTGATTTATTGATTACTTATTTGAATAATTAAATACATTTAAACCCCTATAAAGCTTTTCCAAAGGATTTTAAATAATGGATAAAATAAATATAATGATACACAGATTGAATGGGGAATTATGGCATTAGTTTTTTAGCTTTTAAAAATGATTTTTTATCCATTTACTTATGTCATGAATAAATAATTTAAAAAGGTGTGTTTTGAACTATAAACAGTTTTTTTTTTCAGTTTAAACACAATTTAAATTAAAATAAGATTAATTTTTAGACAAAACCACGAATGTAGCATAAATACTCATCATCGTCAAAATATGTTTTTGATAGTTTTTAAAAACGATAAGAAATAAAAATGTATTTAATATTCATCGGCTTAGAAGGAAATCACTCTAACAACACTTTTTGAAAAACAAGTTATTAATGTTATTCTGCTTGAAAATTCATATTTTAAGATAAATTAGAAAAAAAATAATTTCGAGATAGATCTGCATTTTATTTATGTATACTTACTGAATGAACTTTTAATAAAAATATATACTAAGGAAAACGCACTAAATACAAACAAAAAAGGTGAAACTGGTAATTAAGGACTAAAATAAAATCAGCGGAGTCCTTCAGTATTCAAAACGCACACATAGATACACAAATAAGAAATTATATGGTCGTAGTTTGAAAATATACCTCCTAAAGAGATTCCAACGATAAAATATATGTTTTTAAAAAAAAATACACTAATTACAAAAAAAAATGCAATTAGTGTATTTTATAAATATTTATTTAGTACCTTCTTAAATTTTATCTCAAATTAAATATTTTTATATACCAAAACCTGTTGGTTTTGTCACTTATACATTTTTTATCACCACTTTTAATTTATTTTTTTGATATAACGTCTAAAGTTTTGAATTATTTTAGTTTTAAATTGATTTTTTCTTTGCTTCCATATAAACGTAGTTAGTCTGTTTTCCTTCCAAGCTCACGTAATAAGCTCGTGTGATTAGTTTGTGTGAGATCTTGATAATAAACCAATAATGTTATATATACACACGTTTTTGTTAAAATTCCATGTGAATAAATTGCCAAGATCAAAATACATAGACCATGAAATACAGTATACAAAAGAAACACTGATAAAACACCTAATTTAAAGTTTTTGTAAATCTACTTACTTCGCACGGTCTCCTTATCCAAATCGGCAAATTGCTGAAAAATAAAAAGGTTTTTTATTCTTTGGTCGATAATTGCCATTTACCAATATATATATATAAACTAAAATAAATGTACAAAGCATTTCTTTAATTTCTCTTTATAATTAACGCATTTCTTGCAATCGCGCACTTTGAATTAATACTGCGCTATCATATACGCATTATATACATTAGGTATATATTCATTTATAATCCGTATATGAGCACTGTTATCCGATTAATTGATTTTCACTCAATTAAATTACATGATCTAAATCACATACGGTCAAATCTTGCGCAATTATCTCAAGCTTCTTTAATTAATGTATTATACGATCATTTATGCGCAAAAGCAGCGCACAGCCAGAGGAATATTCGCTGTATTATAAAGTCGAAGACACTTACCACAATCATTTTGATGCGATCTTCTGAAAAATTATCTACGATATTTAAAATATAATCTCTATAAAGATGAACACTTTACGTAAAGAATAGAAAACTTAGCGCACTGACGACCGTAACGGTTTAATCCACTAAAAGCAGTTCGATCGACTGTCGATTAAACGTGCTCAAAGATCGAATGCATGCATATATTGTATATATAGCCAAGCACGCAACCGACTTGGCTCGATAACGGAATGTGGCTGTAATATAGCGGTTGTTATTTATTTGCAGTTCTTGGTTCTTAATGAATTAGAATATAGTAAGTGTCTTATGTGTCGGACAATGTCGATGTGTCGCACTACTGATTTTCCTGTAGAAAATGCCTGAGTGGTGACAAATCGATATAGATCCATCGTCACAAATCGGGGCTATTCTAAGTAATTTGTGTATACGTTTGTATAAATTGTTTGTTTTAAAAAATATATACAACTTAATTTTTTTGGTGCTAAGGATTATAGTGCTAAAAATACATGTATTTTTTATTGTTTAATTTATTTCGTTTATTTACACTCAATAAACAATTTTACAAGTTTAAATTGAAAATGCACTAGAAGTTTATGGTAATAAAATAACTTTAATACATCTTCTCTTATAACTAAACTAATTTAATTTAACTTATAACAATATTGTTTTAATATATTAGTTTTAAAAATATGACAAAAAATATGATACTAAAAGTATATATATTATATATAGCATGCACAAATTAAATGACGGTAAAGCATGACGATTATATTTTTGATTGTGTAAATATATGTTTGTGGTAGTTAATTAAGATTGTGACAATAAAATTAAATGATATAGGTATTATCAAAGAAGTGTTTACTTGTTTTTTTGTGCTAAAGGATTTAAAATATAACATTTTATGGAAAGAAAGTAAAGTTTGAATATAGTCTACAAGTAAGTAAAAAGAATTAATTTAATAAGATAAACGAAGAAAGACTTACTCATTGAAGAGAGATATCTGTATTGAACAATTAGATTTGAAGTTCATTTTTAAATAATTTTTAAAGTGTTATACAAAATCTCGCAGTAAATAATTACAGATGGTAAGTCGTTAATAAACAATGAAAAAATGGTCCTAATACTGATTTTTTCGGGACTCCAGAAAGAATTCCGGCATTGAACCAAAATCATGAAGCTATTGAAGCAAAATATTATGGTCAACGCTGTTAAAGGCTTCTTAAAGTCAAAGAAGATTAATTAGCTGAGGTAAACTTTTGTATATATCTTGTCTAATACTCTCAGATATCTTTACAAGTGCATAGAAGTTCTGGAAAAGCCATGCGTTTGTGCTGCTGCACGAGATTATGTGTATATGTGTGTGTGAATTGGTGTGCCCAGGGCGTGTAGGGTTTCGGTCAAATACAAACCGACGGCCGAGTTTGAAGCTCGTTCCGTTGAGTCTTGGCCAGAAACAAACGAGAGGCAGGCAGCGGTAGGAGTCAAGTTCCACGTGGAACCAAGACTTAAAACGCAAGACCGCTGACATAGTGTGATGATATTTTATTTTGTTTGAGTATTATTTGGAGCTTATGAAAATCCATTTGTTACACGTATTAGATTTTTTTAAATTTATTAACGATTAAAATGTGATGTACATTTTTTATATTTTCCTAAAGTGTGGTTTTGTGGTAGTGCTATCAAATGATGTATTTGCAATTATTTGATGCTCACAGCTATCCCGAACGACTTCGTAGAACTTCCAAATTATTTTACTATGAAGATATAAAAAAATAAATAAAATTAAAAAAATATTTTACAGTGTGAAAACTACTTTTTTGTCCAAGCTCCAAAATTATTTCCAAGACTTATTCTTAAGACTTTCTATTTTTTTTACTGATTAGCCGTTCATAAATAATGAGTCATGCTCATCTCAACTTTTTTTGTTTAGTTAAAACGTTATTTTACATGGTGTTTTTTTCTTAGCATATGCTCCACAGGTATTCCAAAATTGATTCGGATGACTTTTAAATTATTTTTAATATAATATATTAACCAATAAATAATTAGTAATGCAAAACTCAACTTTTTTTGTTTAGTAAAAATACGTTTTTCACGGTGTTTTTTTACATATGCTCCACAGATAACCCCAAATTAAATCGGAAGATTTTAATATTATTTTTGCCGAATAGGCACCGATAAATAATTAGATAAAAAGTTATTTTATATGAACTTTTTTAAATGCTCCACAGCTATCCCCAAATGGCTTCGTAGGACTTCCAAATTATTTTTACTAAATAGCCATTGAAAAATTATTTAACTCACTTTTTTTTGGTTTGGTTAGAAATTTATTTTACAAAAGTTATTTCAAATTTATTTTATGATTTCTCTGTTTGACGGCTGACAGAGAAATGACTTAACGGTTATTTTCGTCGTCGGTGTTTCTCCGTATGCCGATTACACTACAGACCAAATAAGTTGAGTTGGGCATTTCCAATAATTTATAAATGGCATTTATTTAAAAATAATTTAGAAGTTCTACGAAGTTATTTGGGATAGTTGTGGAGCATAGAAGAATTGCAAATACGTCATTTGGCAATTCCGAAGGAATTTAAAAATCCGCTTCAGTTTGTCCTTTCGGAGAAACTCCGTCAACATTTATCTTTTAGTATGATCACACTTGACGGAGAAACCGTGACATAGACAAATCAGACTTTTTTTTGAAGTCCGTCAACTTAGAAATCACACGGAGAAACCGTTTGTTTCTCCGTCAGTGTGATTCTAGCTTAACAGACACGTTGACATCGTTTAAAGTATGAAAAATTCTACCTTACCTTGTGTCTATATCTGATGGCCAGGGCAACCAAAAATATGTAAATGTATGTTTTTTCTGTGACATCGTATTAAAATATAAACTATATACAAATTTGTGCATTTTTTGCATATTTTACTGATAAATGAATTTTGCATTTTTTTACATTTTCGAGCATATTTTGTACATCAAGTAGCAGTTTTACTTCTTTTATAATAATTGTAAGTCTAATGATTTTTAAAATGATTTATTTATCCGAAATAAATAAATAATTAAATAAACATAAAAATACATTATTAATCAATGCCAATCATATTGCCATTTTTTCTTAGAATTTTGGAAATATCTTAAAATTGTGCATTTTACCAAGCTATTACTCAATAATTCCTATTAGTTTATGTGATAATACCTCTAGTTTACTTTTTAAAAAGTGTGATTTTTGTTGTTTCTCTTATTTGGATTTTTCCAATAAAACTTTTTTTTTAGGGGAAGACTGGTTTTATGTTAAAAACTGACCCAATCAAGTAAATTAGAAGCATAAAAAAAACTTTCAAACACTAAACATTTTTTTCCAAGTGAATACAAATTTATAAAAGCTTAGGCAATGTGTTTAAGAGATGGGTTTTTAATATATATATATATATATATAGTTTGCCGTTTTAGAAATTTCCTCTCCTTAAACACATTTATCAACCAAAAATCATTTAAAAGGTGGCGATAACTTTAAAACCTTTTTTCACCTTAATACGTTTTTTTGTGTTATTTCTTTTAATAAAAGCCACTTGAGGTAAAATTGTAAAAAAAACATTTGCTATGATAGCAATGCTATCTTTGCATTATTTTTAATTGCGATGCATAAAGAGTAATTTTAAGTACATATTTTCCTGTTTTGGAGCATATTTTGTTATTTTAAATGCATATTTTACACTGATCTGCTGATGGCCATTTGATCTCTAAGATCATCTTTGAAACACTCATGCAGCAGTTTTTTCCTTTTTGAAACTCTTTTCTGACCTGTGTCCCAATTTCTTGCAAAAAAGTCTTTATCACCGTTTTAAATCTTTTTTCTTCAAACCTTAATATGGCTTGTCCATATAAAAAACGACAAATCTTTTTTGCATTTTTTTATAAGGGCAATGAAATGACTCTTTAATTTAAATTAAGCTGTACCTTTTGGATGCATCTTCTTCCAAAAACTACCGGCTTTTATCCATTTATTTAATGACCGGTGGCTCCTCTTTGTTTATAATCGGATATAAACATATTCCGAATCAAAATTTATTTTATTTGGGGAGTATAGTTTTAATTGTTGGCCATTTTACCGCTCAATGTTTAATTAAAAAAAATAATAGTGTACTACACAAGATAAGCTTCAAAACTGATATCCCTATCGTGAATTATATAATTATAAAACTTGTTTTAAGAAAACAAAATCAAATAGAAAATAAGCAAAAAAGTTTACTCTGGTTAAATATTTCCTAATTTTATTAAGTTGAATTTGCAAAAACCGCTAGAATGTAAATGTTTAAATTATTATATCCACGGGTCCAACAATTTCGTCCAAAGCCGAAAAACAACTTTAAAAACTGGTCCCTAATTCTCGGCGATCAGACGTTACACAAAAAGGTTTTTGTATTTTTAAAGTGAACATAGTGTAAATATTATTTGAGGAATATAAGTAAGGTTCAATTATATAGGTAGTTTTAAAGTAATTTAAAGAAAGTGGTTCTTTTTATTTCAGATACTTTTATAAAAACAAAAACAAATTGATAATCGTAAGTCAAAATGTTCCCTTAAATTTAATTAATATACAAAATAATCGCTTCTGCATTATTTTTTAAATATATAAAACATGTATCTTTGGCATATTATCAATTAAGATATAATATAACGGATGTTTTTATTAAATTACATAACATATATTTGTTGGACATTGAAAATCGTACATCTTATAAATCAATTTTGACTTAGACCATTAGTCATCACCACCAGTCATCACCTCCATGAATTCTAAAAAAACAAATTTTATTTTTTGGAATTATGATAAAGTAAGAAAGAAGCATACCATCAAAATCAACTGTGCCTGAGCCGTCAGAATCAATTTCCTCAATCATTGAGTCCAGGTCATCGTTTGTGATTTTATCGTCAAGTTCCTTAAGAATTTCGCGCAGCACATTTGTGGTGATGTAGCCATTTCCTGAGAGTATATTTTATTTAGTATGAAAATACTCAAACGCATTCAGTACGGGAGTTTATATCAATGTTTTACCTTCTTTGTCGTACAATCTGAAGGCTTCCTTCAGTTCCTGTTGCATAGCCTCAGCATCTTCCTCCACCAAGAAACGAGCGGCCAATGTGCAGAACTCAGCGAACTCAATTTGACCCGATCCATCGTCATCAACTTCAGCAATGATTTCTGCCAGCATCTTGTCGTCCAACTGATGTCCCAACATAGCCAGAATTGTTCCGATCATGGTGGCTTCAATGAAGCCCTTTTTCTCCTGATCGAAAGCATCGAAAGCATTCTTCAGCACTGCAAATGTAATTAGGGTTATTGTTAAAATTAATTATAGCGATATGTGTAGGGTTCTCAGGTTATCTCCAATCAAATACGGGACAATAAATAATATAGGATAAATATTTATTGTTGTTTTTTAAAAAATAATTAGATATTTCTTTATAATTGGAGCTTAATCTATATTAAATGATAGAAAATCATTTTTTTATAATATATATTAACATAATGACAATATCCATAACCACAAAATAAACAATAATTCTCATTTTGATTTATTTTTTAGACGTTTGTAAATTTGTTTTTGATATTCATTGTGGATAATGGCCTTTGTTCATCTTTAAAAAATAATCCATTTTAGATAAGAATGCCACATTTATTTCCATTATAACGATATTCTATATCTTTCCTATAAGAATAAATTATTTCTTAAAAAACGACAAATATTAACCTTCTAAAGGTAATGGTAATCGCGGCCGTTGACAATTGCAAACTACCATGATTTTTGTTGTTCTATATATGTTACATTAAAATTGTTTTAAAGAAATGAAATCCTTTAATGTGCTATACTTTCAAAATCTTATAGCAAAACAAACATCTCGTTATTTTTTCCTATTTTTAAGTTTCTCTTTTTAAAATAAATATTTTATAAGGACTGACTTTTTTGAAGTTTTCTAACGTTCTAGGACCTATATGATAATTGACACTAATTTTTTGTAGACGGGTGTCCTTCAAAGGGAGGCAATTTTAAATAAAAAGACTTGGACGAAAAAGGACGCAACCTTTACTTTAAAAAACAATATTATCAGCACACATGATAAAAAAACATTTCGTTGCTTTTCATATTTTATTTTATCACAGATTAAAATATCAAAGTAAAATATTGGCTTAATTTCGGGCAAGATATTCCATATTTTCTATTTTCGAAAGTATTTTAAATATAAAAGTTATTCAAATATTATAGTTTTGTATGTTATCTTTTTTAAAAAAATTATCATACACATTTTAATAAGATAAATAAAACATAAAACAATAACATTTTATTTTATGTAAAAAAATATACATAAGCAATTTAATCAATTTAAATCAAGCTAAATTCTTTTATTTGGTTGTTTATAAGGGTAAATTTTATTATACTCAATTTTAAAATCAGCCATTATTTTAACAAGAAAATATATATATTTGGACTATTTTAGGAATAATAAAAAAAAAAACAAAATATAAGATTACAAAATATAAGCTGTTCTTGCGGATTTAAAAATAAACACAAAATTGTTTTTTTTTCGTTTATAATAATGTTAACTTTAATGGCTTTTTATTAGAAATCTCCCAAATTTTAGCATATAAATTGATCGTTTAAATCAATGCCGGTTTTAAGGGACGTATGAAAACTGTTGTCGTTATTATTTTTGAATTATCATATTGTTTGCTATATTTTTTAATATTATTACAAATTATTGATATTATTCTCTTATTATAATTAAATTAGCATATATTCTAAGATAAGTATATTATCAGATATTATTATTAATATTACCGATATTACTGATTTTATTCCAAAACTGTACACTATATTCTCGGAGTTAAATACCCCCAGTCTAAACACTTAAGGGTTAATACTTTCTATAATGTCATAATTTGTTGATAATTTTAAAACCATTATCAATAATAATTGAACATTTCGTAATATTATCGAACCACAGATAACATTTGTCGACCACATGTTCTATTACTATTTCTCTAACTCGACTTTTCTATACGTTTCCTATTTACATGGACGCGTGGTTTAACTTAACATCGTCTACATTACACGCTCACTAATCCCACATATAATTTAAAACAACCTTAAGGCGACACCACAAAAACCAATGTGTGCATTTGTGCAGTGCACTCAGATGCAATATACTATATACATAATATATAGTGCATAGATAATTTATGTATACGTGTGCAAGTGCATTTGCACAGGTCTTATGTAGATAGTATAAATATAAACATATATATATATATATATTTGTTTATGTGTAGGTAAGTGTAGGTATGCCTCACCGTACACACACACACACATGTACAAAGATTTATTTTCGCGCAGGCTATTTTCAGATCCAAAATAAATAAGGCTTTTTGCAATTTTGACTAATCGGTTAGTGCGAACGCGAGAGCGGTTGCACTAAATGTGCATTTCCCATAAATATTAAATCTACACGCGTGTTTATATGATATAATATTTATATGAACATAATTCGTTTTTATTCTATGTAACTGTTATAATATAAGAATATATGAATATTATATCAGTTTTTATATATGTAGTATTTGATTTATAAAATTATATTTAAATAATCATTATGTATTTTAATACATATATAAAAAGTGCACTTTTGCTCTAAATGTATTCGAATATATATTTCTGGAAGTGTTTCTATAATTATTTATGGTTTTTATACTTTTGTATACATATGTGCGAATCTTTTACTATATAAAATATGTTTTCCATTAAAAAGTAGCACACACCACAGCTTTACCACACGAATATTTGTATATATATATATATATATATATTTATACTCGAGTATGTGAGTTGAACAATTGCAATTTTATTTCCTATCAGTGCCTCTGCGCCTGCCTTACATTTCACATATATTATATAGGCAATTGTTATGTAACATATGTACTTGTACATATAAAATAAACCAACATGAACATAAGATTGCACTACTGTGTTTACTTAATCTTACTCTGTGTGCATGTGCATTCGAAAATCGTTCTTTAGTCTGTGTGTTTTGCGATCGCCGCAATGACAATGCGTGCATTTGTATAAATATATGTATAGTATAAATATACGTACCTATACTATATATATACAATAAAGTGCAACATTTTAACATATATACACAATTTAATACGAAATGTCATTTGGGAATTAGTATATGTGCTTAAGGAAATTCAAGAAAGGAATTCGAGATCACATTGAACTCTTGGGAATTGCAATTTAATTCCGTACATCTATGGAGTGAAATATATAAGATATCGAATAAATTAAATACCACAGAAATTGTGGAATGTTCTTTAATCAATTATACGACAATCTACTTGTTTATATTATAGTACTCATTTTAACGTTCTCCGCGTCATTTCTATTTCCATACTAAGAAAGTTACAACAACGTTTTTTTAGCAATTAAAGTACAAAAATGTGCCCTAAAAATAAAAATATTTTTTTTTATATATATGTATACTTTAAATATTCGTTTTGATTAGAATTTATCACAAACATGTAAGTCACATAAAAAGTAAAGAATGCTTTTTCGATCCTACAACATCCTTGAACTTATAAAAAATCTTTGAAATTTACCAACTTGAATGATTAACTTTATATGTACTTATGTAATAATCATAATGTTTATAACATAATTGTAGTTTTTAGAGCAATTTTTATTTTGTTGCGCTGATATAATGTTTAGATAATTTGGTAGATCAAGCTTTTAGAAAAAAATCTGTATGCAAGTCTAGAAATTTAGGCCATTTTGCCTCCCTCTAGTGATCTCGGTAATTAAACAGAGATCACCCTCCAAGGAACTGCTTGGATTACTCGATTTATGACCTGTGCGATACCAGGATCCACTTTCAGTGTTGGCTCACGTGAGCCAAGTGACCGATGTGAGCTGAATTTGTTTTAAGTGTTGCCTCACAATGACTCCGATCATGGCTCACCGAGTTCACCGACTTTTTTTTGACGTTTCTCTTGTATATATATATATTCAATATGGTATTAGTGGCGCTCGCGTAGCTTTTTCTTTAGTAATAATAAAAGTCAGTAAAATAATTAAAATTGAAAATCTAAAC
>JAAAKO020011950.1:0-17431 GCA_010015015.2 Bolitophila cinerea | reverse complement strand
GTATAACAATGGTGTACTGGCGTAAAAACTCTATGTATCGTCAAAAAAATAAAAAGTGGTGGTATATAGTGCAATTGTACTATACATCACCAGAAGTGGTGACATATAGACACTTTCTCATATTTCATATACTACTATAGTAATCTGTGTAAATATCTTTGGGTTATAACGCACCGGTATAAAAAATCGAACGGGCGGTTACACAGAAACTTAATTTTTCAACGGATCAACGCTTTCTATTCTATTTCCAAGTTCTTTGTTTTTGGTTCAATTCAAATCCAAAAAGACCATTTGCGGATTCGCCTATTTTGAAATAACGTTTTTTCGCATTACCATTTTTCTAATGACCACCGAATGTTGTCTAAAGTTTTATTTATTTAGTTTTTCAATATTTCTTATTATTTATTTGTAGTTTATTATTTAAACAATCGATATAAATTGGCCAGTCGTAAAAAATGTCTTGTAGAACGAATCCCCGATTCGCAATTGTGTGCAGTTTTATGCAAAAATACTGTGATCTGTTTGCGGGCTTGCGTGCGATCAGCTCTAGTTTTCAGGAACTAGAAGCAATGATAGAGAGCTCAGAAAATGGTAAGTAGTATAATCTAAATTTTATTATCATATTATATCAATTCTAGACAAGTCGTTAAATTTTGAATCTTTACAAAACATGTTCAAACATGTTTTGGATGTATCTTTATTCGATAATTTTTGGAGAATTTGTATTATTATTGTTAATTTCTATGTTTACACATAGAAAATGTATATAGAATTCTTAAAACTAGAAAGAAGTAGAAAGGATAACGGTGTTAGAGTTTCTAACAGGGTCTCACTTGCCGGATACTCTGTATCCGAGTTCAAATCTCAGTGCTCGTCCTCCGGTTTGTGTTAGAAAAGCGCAAAGCCAAAAATTTATTAAAATTTTTACTATTTTTTTTTAAACTCGATTTTATTTACAAAAAATGGATTGTCTCTACAGTTTACCGTCTTTAGAATCCCCTTCTTAAACACCCTCAAAATCATAAAATGGCTTTTAAACACCTCTTCTCTAAAAAATTCAATTAAAAAAAACATACTAGATTTAATTATAATTAATTATATCTAGCTAATAAATATCTTCTCTACTTTAATTACCTAAATTACAAACTAAAACTATATACCTTATAAAATTATTCTTTTATAGTGGATGAAAAATTAATCGATCTAATCCGTACACTCACCAGAAGCAAATCAAAAACTTTTCAACTGTACCAGTGGCAATCTCAGCTTTTATACTTTTGCTTAACGCAAAACTACGAAAAAGATGACTACGACACATTGCGCCGATATGGATTTGCCCGATGTTCGGTTGCATTTAAGCTCCGCGTTCTTGAAGTAATAAAAAAACAAATAATATTACATTATTACTTATTTATTTTATATACTCTTTTTTGTTTTGCAGGATCTTATTCAAGTACGTCTGGACCGCTGGTTAACCATACACACACAAATCGATACACGCGCTGATCAGCAGCGAAGCCATCCCGTCGGCCGAGACAGATGGGGAAATTTGTACTGGTTTCTATTGGACAGATCCTTAGGCATGTACATTTTTCTCGAGAACATCGAGCGTTCAAAGTGGATGTGTGCCGCATCCAGTTGGCAACAATTAGAAATATTAATTGTTGCACTAGCCGATAAGGCTCTAATGACTCCTTTGAGAAGCCCTTATCATATTAAATCCGATATAAATGATAATAACAAATCTAAAACAACACACGAAACGAATGCAGGTAGTGAAGAAAATCGGAATGAGCAGAATGTATCTATTATAAAACCATTAAAGTGCTGGTCTATATTCGATAGAAAAATTCCAAAAAATATAAATAATAGTTCTAATCAGTCAGAAGAGCCAATTGCAACGTGCGCTCCAATTTTCGATAGAAAGTCTCCGAAAAAAATAAATAATAGTTCTAATGAGCTAGTAGATCCAGTTGCAACGTGCCCTCGCACAGAAAAACTATCACAAGAATCAAGAAGCATTTGTGATAAAGAAAATAAACATTGTAATGTATTTGATAGTAAAATTACCGTTTTGGATGATGTGCAATCAAACGATCAAACTCGGTTCGGTCGAAAGCGTAAAATTAAACTTGAACGATTTCCACTTAATGTAAAGCTTGACATTGAGTGTCCACACTACTCGGACACGGATACAGATGTATCCGTAGGTTCCTGGTGCGAGAATTCTCAAGAATTGTCTATGGAACTTGACACCGATCTTGATGATACGATCGAGAGTACTCAAGCAAAATGGGCTAAATTAAACGATCACCGATGCTCAGTATGTCTACGAGAAGAACGTCCCGATATGACTGTCGAATGTGCACAGTGTGCCAATTCGTATCACTTTGAATGTCTGAAACCTTATTTATGGATACGCCCAAAGTTCGGATGGATTTGCTCATTTTGTGAACACCTCGGGTTAATCGAAAATCTAAAGGATTTCATGCTGACCTTCATCCATCTATCCGAGATGCCTGAACAAAAACGACAGAAAGCAATTTGTAGACTTACGGAATGCAATCCAAGTGACAGAAACACAAAAAGAAAGTATTCGGATACAATACTGGACTACTTGCAAGCAAATGATTGCATAGAAAATGTGGTGGTTCAGCCAAAGAAACGGAGAATGTCAACAGTGGCTCTAGAAAAGGATTTACCTACAGTTTTAGTAGCTATCCAATCCAGTAACCTCAGTGAGTCTACCTCACTTGATCTGGACGCAAGCACGCAAGATCTTCTCGATCTATTCTCTCACATTGAGAAGCCATCACGACTTAATCTGCTTGATCTTTGCACAAACAACACAATCGTCTGGAGCGACCATGTTCGTTATCTACACAAACTAGCTAACATGTACATAACATTTCTAGACACAAATCGCACTCAATTCAATGCACGCAATATGTTGCACACATACACACATATAATCCGTCCAATTCTAGAGTCCGACTGTCACATCTGGGCAGCCATGAGACCTAAACTCTTGAATAAATTAGGTAAATTGCAGATTAAAGTTAAAGCCATCATAAACGACGTGACCGTTTCAAACGTCCTTGAGCCACTCTATCAGCGACGCAAGGTAATTGTTTTGTGCGAATTCTACAAATACTTTCATTCAGATTGTGACGAGGAGATCCTAAAAATTATGCCGCAGAAAATGCGTTCGAGCAAACGTAACGATACACGAGGAAACAACGTTAAGGTTGTGGAAAACAGTCAACAATGCAGTTCACAGTGTTTTATGGTGAACGCAGCTCGCCTGTGGAATCAGCTTCCTGGCAAAGTGTTTCCGCCTTCGTACGATGTTAAAAGATTTGAGAAGAATATTAGGAAAATGATTGCTAGTATTCGTCAAACTTAAATGATTATTGGAAGAAATATTATTGAAGTTTATATTTTTCAGTTTAATTTTATTTGATTGTCTAACATTTAAGACCATTTGAACAATGTTTATTAAAATGTTGAACATTGCTATTTATTGCTTTATAAAAAAATAAAATGAACTTAATACAAAATTGAATTTAAACAATTGTCTAGGTCTAATTATTTATTATGTGTTATTTTTTCAAAAATATATATTTATAATATAATGTAACTAGTTATTCGCTAGAGGCACGCCAAACAGTTTTTCCCATGATTGACTTATTGCATTAATGGTGCTATCCGCACAGTTGTCCGTCTCGAACGTGCACTGCCACAGTTCGCACTTGTCTGCGTTCTCATCGATAAAATTAATCCGAAACGCCAGCGGGCTCAGTCGTTCGATTTCTACAAGATTGCTCATTAGCTGAGACTGGTAACACTCTTGTGTTGTGTCTATTTTATCCGTTATCCAGCGATGGCTTGATGACATCAAATACAGTTGTGTTTCGGTGATGATCAGTCCCACAATTTGCTGCGTATCGGTGACATCGTCCGTTGATGTTTCGCACTCGTTCAAAATGGCTAGCATCTTGAGCTGAGCGTTGTTAGTGATCTGCAGCAGTGTCCGCGAAAGTCGTTCCGAAATTTGGTATTCTAACGAGCAGAAACTAGGCAGAGGATTGTCTAGACAGTGCAAAATAAGAGCAAAATTAAATACAGGCTTCGATTAAAAATTGAAAAAAACCTACTTGCAAAGAACAGCAGAAGACTGTCAGTTCTTAAAATATCTTGTAGAAACAAATGCATGGTTCCGATGCCTCTTAGGGTGAAACTGACACCGATTTTCCACGGCAAAACTCTGACCATTTCTACTCGATCCACTGTCCCCGACATTTGACGTTTCAGCCACTTGGAGACGTCCTCACTGCAATTATTTATATCATATATATTTCTAAAAAAATACCATAAAATTAGGTTACCTTTCTGCAGCCACAATTTTGAGCACGTAAAACTTAGTTGTAGACATTAAAAATATACCATGAAAAACATCGCCCTGTTGCTGTTGATTACCGTCATTCAGCAAGCGTCCTTTAACCAGCCACTTGAGGTGCTCATTGTCATCCTCAAATATATTCTGGTAGAAAAATAACTTTAATCTATGATCAACTTTATCAAAGTCTGTGTACGAGAATTTGTATTTTTCACAAGGTTCCACCGAGGCTGACATCGCGTCTGACCTTTGACTCTTAGTCATCAGCAAACTGGTGGACTGGAAAAGACCTATAGAAATGGAAATGATTATTAAACGCTATATGTACAAACAGTTTCAAGACTTACCGCCAAACATGGCTGTTATACCAGTTGCTGGTTCAGCCTTGGGTGGAAACTTTTCCGGAGTTATAGATTTTTTCTGGTTTGTTTGGACGGAAATTGTTATATCTTTATCATTTTGTTCGTATGCCGTACAAATGCTGTCGGTCACCGAACCCGACGAACTACTCTCGGTCAACTGAATTCCGCTCAATACGGTTTTCTTTAGTCCGTCCAGATTGTCGTTTGCTTCACGCTCGTGTTTTAACAGATCCTGTGTGGACGTTTGCTGATTGACTACGGACACTGCAGATGCAGTACCTCCGCTCGCAAGCATATTCATGTGACCCAAAAGAAAACTGTCATCCGCAATTGTATCTAGCGAGGGTATCTGTGATATGCGACGTTCCTCTGAGTGTTTACGACTCGAATTCCGGCTGTCCAGCACTCCGATACTACTTTGGCTTGGATTGCTGAGAATCTCTACGTCACTGTCACCAGTGAACTCTGCGTCACGGTCACAATTATCGCTGCCCACCACACTTTGGTTTGAATCAAACGAACTCTGTGAGTGCGTAATGCGAGAGCACGACGATGACTCATTTAATGATGCTGCCGAACCTAAAATCACACACATAAATACGATAAGCATATTAAGAATTCTAAATATATGTTCTCTGTTTAAAAACTAAAATCTATTTTTCAAAAGAAAAAAAACTACGTTACAAAAACGCATAAAATCACCGACAATAGAAAATTAATAAGAGTCTTACTCAGATAATTGTTTACCGGAGATCTCCATGCTGTTTGACAGTAATCCGGTGCTAGCAAGCAATTAGTAAAAAAATCCATGTTATACGTATTCATTCTAAGAGTGGTCCTTAGTAAAAACATTACGTTTTTTATATTGTGTAAAAAATTAAAAAAGGAAAATAGTTTCACCATTTTAAATTGCTTACACAAAAGACAAACGGTATTTTTTTGATAAAGACCATGTGATTAGTTGTTATTGCAGTGAAGTGTTTAATTGTAAGTGAATTTGAATTAATTCTTCCCAATAAATAAACGTGCCAATAATCATAAAACAACGACACACCACACAATCCAATAGTAAGAAAAAACTATAGCCATAGACACAAACCATATAAACTTTGTAATACAGACATACCTATACTGCTGTACGATGCAGAAGTCTCAATGGCTGGTCTCTTGTCTGTCTTCTCCGTGAATTCCGGAATCTGATGAATAAACGGTTCGACACGTTCCACGGATTGTGCAAGAGGTGCCTCCTTAATTTCGATTGCATAAGTACTTTTGCATTCTGGACATCTCACGTCTGCCACAAACATAGAAAACATCAACATAATATAATTATTCAAATATTTTTACTATTTTTACCTATGTTCTTCATTTTGTACCCATTCTCACGCGAGAATTGAGCTGTACAATTGGCGCACCTGTACAGAGTCTGATTCATTGCGGATAAAGGCCTCCTGGACAGAATTTCGCGCAGGTATTGCTCGAGTTTCTAAAAGAAAAATATGTATACTATACAAGAAGCTTTAATAGTAGTAGTGTATATCTTACGTGACACAGTCCCTTTTCAACGCGATACGTTCGCTGTTTCTTTCCCTTTTGTATTGTATCGAAATTTATTTGTAGCACATCCGATTTTACGCGTTCACAACTCTCCAGTGACTTTAGATTCCACTTTGTAATTGTTCTACAAAATTAAAAAAAAATTGCTGAATTCATATTAAATGGAATGCAACTCTTACCGTCCATTTAGTATATCCTTTTCTTTGATGCTCATGTCAGACACAATTAAAAACAGTTCTTGATCGGATGGATCAAGGTAAACAATGTACGTCATTTCGTTGTCCTCAGCATCCGATACGGGAATATCGTCTATGGTCAGAGGAGCAGCGTACACATCCTTCAGGTCGCCACTATTGTCTAACGCAGAACTGTACACCGTTTCGTCCTCAATGCTCTGATGGTTGCCGTTGTCCTTTTCCTGGGTCTGAGAAAAATTCAAATTTACAATATCTATCTAGTTAATGATACTCAAAAATGTTACCTTTACGCTAATTGGTGACTCGACAGTATCAAAAAACGCTTGGCTTCTGTCGTTAGGCGTAGAGCTGAGTACACTCGATGTTCCAGTTAACTCCGGCGTCAAATCAAATATCTGTGATTGCTTGTTATTATATAGATCTTCATCGATACTCTGCCCAGGTGTCCCAGTCGATACAATATGTGTATCGTATTTGTTAAGCCATTTGTCAGCGTATTGTGAGTACAAATCTTCGATTTGCTTCTTAGTATCCAAGTGATCTTTGTTACCTTCAAGGCTAGCCAACATTACGTCCGTTTCTTTTTTTGAATCGTCGCTGAGATCATCGATAATCACAGCTTGTCTTGTCTTTGGCGTAGACTTTCTATGCATTGTTGACGTTGAAGCAGATAGGTCATTGCCTAATGTGAATCCTAAAAAAAAACAAAAATATTCTCATTTGAAATGTGAATCAACTAATGCGTATAAAGAATACTTTACCTAAAGATTCTTCGGTTCGTAAACTTCTTGTAGAACCTATACTACTGTTTGGTGTGTTGTCTAGTGTAAACCTAGCCGGTGTGGACTGTCCACTGGATCTCTTTCCAAACGATCCCATTGACATGCGGGACGTTAGAATCGAATGATAGCTCTGATAGCTACCGGTCAAAGTCTTTTCCGATTTTGACAATGGATCGCTGTCCAAGATAAACTGTATGTGGAAATAAAGTTAAAATTAATTTTTAAATATGAAAAAAGCGTACCTTCACTGATGTGGTGTTTTTGTGTAAACATCTAGCCGTTGCCTGTCTGTGTTTTGGATGGCATGCCAATGGATTACCCATCAAGTTGAGATAGTGCAGCGAGATAAGAGTGCTCAATGGTAGGAGCGTTGAATGATCGATAAGACAATTTCCAGATAGTTCCAGTTCATGAATTGAGTCCAAGCGCGAAATACCTATGCAAATAATGTCATATTCCTCTGTCTTATTTCAGAAAATATAAATATTCACCTGACAAATCCTCTATAAAGTTATTCGTAAGTATTAGCGTTTTAAGTCTTCGCGTTGCTTCCATGTGAAACAACGGCACGTGTGTCAATCGATTAAAGCTTAGGTTCAACACCTTCAGATTAGGCAACCATTTGATAGCATCCACGCTGACAATTTGATTGTGACTCAAATTAAGATACTGCAAAAGTGGTGCAAACTCAAGCGAGCAATCGATGGTTGTCAGACAATTATACGAGAAATCGGCTGAGTTAAGCTCGTTCCAGACGAATCCATTACTTTTGTCTCCGCCACAATGCGAGATAACCTCTTTCACACAGCCCAGACATCGATTGCACACGATCTCTCGCAAATGTGGCCTCAGCTGTTGCACGCCCGTTATTTGTGTAATCGGAACCCGATTAATCTCCAGTTTGCGTAGATTTCTAAACTTTGATATGTCAATGTTACCCTCGAACGGCTCGTCGTTGTGAAAATGTGACACACATAGAATAACTGTTTTCTGCACAAAGTCATGCACGAACTGTAGATCTCGAAACACGTCCGACTTGGAGTTGTTTGGTTTGACGACCTGAAACGATAGCGGTGCATAGTATTCATTTTGATCCGCAATCAGACTGAATGAATCGTTAAGAGCGCGTAACAGGGGTCCTAAAACGAAAAAAAAATGCCTGTTAGTACGAGTTCAACTCCACATTCTAACCTCGCCTCCAATTTACCCGATAGCGTTAGTTTAAAATCCGAGTTCAGCACTTTGTCGCCACTCTCACGCAGCAAATTGGCCAGTAGCGATATCTGTGTAGGGTCCATGTTAATTCGTGGTCGGAGCGGTCGTTCCTTATAATTGTGTGTTAAATAATTACTACGCCACTAAAACGACGTCCGCAAACATTTCCGTTTCGTTTGCAGCGCGCACACAAAAACACTTTTCTGAAACGTATATTAAATTCTGATATGTGCTTGTTGTTTGTTTGTTTATTAATAGAGCACCAGAGGTCGGACGCATAACAAAAAAAAATCATATGTATTTTTTTCTGCTCCGAAACTATGACTAATCAAAACGGGTGCAAATGCAAATTAAACCATATTTCCACTTACCAGTAGCTGTGAATTAAGGTGGGGTGTGTGCAATTCTTATGAAAAACGATGAAAAACTATAAATTGGCTAGTTTTTCAGTAATTTGGTTGAAAATAACTTTATTTATGTTTTTATTTTTTTTATTGTACGCGCACTGTCATCTCATTATACATATATCAGACAGCTGATACGGAGAGAGTTTGTGAATACGATATATATGTTTATCTATATTTGTGCTTATCTAACAATAGAACTAATTGAATTGTGGATAGTGGTTTTGATGAGTTATGTATAGTTTTTATTAGGTAGAAGAATATTAAATTCCGAGTTAAATTCGTTTAATAAAACCGAGAATACAACATAGTCTTATACTTATGCATGGTCATACATATAAATTGAGAATGTAAAATAAGGGGTTCTTAAATTTAACTTATAACTAGGGAGATGTGAAAAGGATAAGGGTAAGGATTAAGATAAAGAGGGAAATAATATCAAGTGGAGATTATCGCCCAATTTGGTATGCAAAACATACAACTATATATAGGCGGTCTAGCGCAAGTTAAAGCGGAATTAGTGCCAAGTTCACGTATACAGACAAATTAGGAAACAATAAATATATATTAGTTTGAATTTTCCCAATCAGAGAAAAAGGATAAGAACCTATATTTTCAATAGTACCCCATCACCAAAAAAAATTACGAAATGATCCTCTTAGGTTGGAAGGGTCAAAGATTTGTAAAAAAATATAATTTTTATATCGGAGTGCTCCGTAATTTATAATTTTATTAAATTAAAGGTATTTTAATTTTAAATATCTTTTTTTGCAATAACTTTATATATGGTCAAAATTTGTATGAAAAAACGTAAAAAATACCATATTTAAAAGAAATATATTTTCATTACTATGTTTATATTAATGGTTACGATAACGACCGATGCTTTAAGACTTTAATTTTTTATTTGAATTTGCTAATTAGATATATTTAATTTCAATATTTTTTATTTGTAATACTTTTTTGGATCTATATATATATATAGTTATTCTTATATGGTCTTTATGGAATTAAGAAAAGGTCCACTTGTAAGATTATTATAAAAAATGAGTCATATTCGCTAGTCCAAAAAAAAATGAGAACTCATGCGCAAGATTACCACAATGATGACGCATAACTTTTATTGCGCTAATCAAAATTGGCGCAAAGGCCCCTTAAGCTCATAAAAAAAGTTTTAAAAAAGCATAATTTAAAATTATTTTTGGGAAAAGTGTATTTTAAGGGTAACAATTTCCAAAGATAACAAAAGTTTTAGAAAACCCTTCAATAGCAATTCTCAAGGTTTTACTCCTTCACACGATCCCTAACATTTTTATTTTAAAAATAATTTACCGTTTATAAAAAATGTTAATTAATAAATACGTAGTGGCAGAGGGAATAGAAGGAGGAATAAAAAGAGAGAATATATAGTGGTTTTTGCTTGTTTTATGCTAGTAATTTTGCTTGTGATTTTAGCAAAGCAAAGAGATAAGAGATCATAAAAAGCAGATAAGGAATTGGCTTTAAAAAGGTATATGGGATGTTTTCTATATAGTTTAGCAAAAGATAAGTGTAAAAAGGTCATCAGGAATTAGCTTTTAAAAGCTAATTTATTTAAAACTTAATCCCACACTCCCCGAAAAATATTTAAAAATAGTCGATGTTTTACTTAAAACGCCTCACCTCAATAAAGGGTAAAAAAGTTAAATAATCTCATAAATATTATTCTGAAATTTAGAGAGTCTTCGGAAATTGTATAATCTTGCCGCCTCGCCGAATTTAACATCTTCTGATAATAAAAAGCAATGTTCTTACACATTTCTCCTCAAACATGCGCATGCGCAGATCGATGCGCACTCAATCCCAATCCTTGCATAACAACTGCACACACACACAACAACAACAACAACAACAACGCACATTGTTGAAGGACAGAAGGACGTTTTGCATTTATAATATTGTGTGTGGGTGATAGAAAAAGTTTTGCAGAATAAACGCTGCCGCTGCTTTCGCGTTTAAATATAAACAATAACAAAATGTTGAAGTTATCAATGGCTCGTTTCTCGACGCTGCTTTTCTTCCAGGGGTTCTTTCTGCTCGTGGATATTTTTCTGAACAGCTTTTCGATGTTGGCCAAAGGAAACAAACTAGCCACTATCTTTATGTTTCTGTAAGTTCGCCTTTGCGTGATTGCGCGTCTAACAAAATTAATCCATCATTATATTTATTTGGAAATCATAACCTTTTTTCAGGACGCAGGACATTTGTCTTATTCTCTCGTTCGCGTTACTGATTTTCGGAATGTACTCAACGTATGTATATCAGGTAAAATGCAATATATGTATATATTTTTTGTATATAAAAACATATACTTTATAAACGCACTTCATTTCAATTATTTATATAGGCTGGACTGGCTGAATTGCTTTATCGCAAATTCAGAGGACCGCTCACAGCGACTACAGTGTATTTCTTCTTGTCGGTGTCTCATCATATTTGGATCATACTGGATCACCAGCACACCCAGTTCTCGTTCCAGGGGCCAGCCGGACTGACTGCGTTGTTGTTTATACATCGTTTGTGTAAGTTCATAAAATCGGCTGTACTTGGCTGTATTATACATATGGCCCAATAATACGAATATTTTATATTTCAGTTTCCCCGACATACTATTATATGGTTAAGCGTGCTGGTTTGCGCTTGAGTGATCCCCGTTTCTATGAGAACATGGACTGGGTGTCCGAGAGAATGGCTATTCATTAATAAATTTGTTCGCTGTTCGGATATGATATGATTATTTTGAATCTAGATGAAACTATTATGTATTACACGTTTAGATAAGTGATGGTAAAATATTTATTTTAAATTAATTATTTAATTAGATATAGATGTATTCAGTGTTCAACTCTGAAATTGTTTACCGGAAATTAAAATTCTGAAATCACTTGCCTAAAAACCGATACCCTAAGAAAAAATCCTACAAAATTAAATTGTCTAAAAAACAAATCCTGAAAAAGAAGCAAAATGCAACCAAAAAATTAGAGGATAATTGTTTTTCAGAATTTTTTCTATCAGGCAATTCATTTTTAAAATATATTGTATTTTAGTTTTAACTATTTCAGGCATACAAGTTTGGAATTTTATTTTTTGGGATGCAATCACGCGCCCATGTATCCATCAATGTTTTATTAATATGTTATATATTGTCATCATGTAACAGTGTTTTATAGCATATTAATTCAAAATAAATCATTACATGTTCTACAACAGAACTTTTTTGCAAATAATGCAATTTGGAATATTGACAGGTGGGATGGCTGATCGATCATGTATCATATTAACTGAGAAATGAATTCCTTGCATAACATTCTCTAATGACCGGACCAAATGTTCTTATTTACTTCTAAGCAGCACTGAATGGGTTTTTAGTGAGAATATAAAATATGAGTTACCTGATGCTCTCCAATTTCTTAAATATTGTATTAGCAATATTACGCAAGCAACCATATTCACATCCACTAGAGATTTTTTCTTATGCTGATAGTATATATTAATATGTATGATCTAAGCATAAACGAACAACTTTCATGAAATCCACATTAAACAAAACAATCAAGATAGCCGATGGAAAATGTATATTAAGAGATAATTATTTCACTCTATAATAGTTTATCGCTTTCCTCCGACTCGTGGGGCGGCCTTTTGACTCACTTTCGTGGCCTTCTGTTTGGGTGCTGCCTTCTTGGCGGTGGTGGCAGTTGGGGTCTTCTTGGCAGCCTTAGCCTTCTTCTGGTCCTTGGCAACCCTAATAAAACATAACAAATACTGGTTAGACACTCGACTCCAACACACACACTCGCAATAGCTTACTTGATAGCCTGATCCCGTTGGGCCTTTCGGACCTCTGGTTTCATGTTCCTCTTGGCCAAAATTTCGGTCAAAGAAGCACCAACGATAGCACGCTGGAATTTCTGGGTACGGCGGGTACGCTTGCGGGTAGCCTCCTCCTCAATTCCCTTCTTGTGCTTGCGCCTGTACAGAACGGTCCATGTTACCTTACGAGGATTCCTCTTCATCAGGTACGAACGCTCGCACTTCTGGTTCAGGAAAGTGAATGACTAAAAGCAAAACAAGAAAAAAGTGTCATTTTTATAATACAGAATTATTTTGACGAATTGCACCCAAACAAAAAAACACCGTCTGTATTCAATTTGCACTAAATCTTGCACAACAATATTACAGGTTATGTTTACTAATAGCACGAATTTTCGGATTTTTAGATTTTTGATTTTACATGTTGGGTAAGTGTATAATTACAGATTACACAATATACAAGCCAGAAAAAATTCCGGTTAGTAATCCGGTCATATTTGTACATACCTTTCCGTCGATCTTGACCAAGGTCTTTCCATGACCAGGGTAGATTTTGTATCCACTGAAAGCGCAAAGTCCGATCCTAAAACACAGAAATCACAACATAAAATACATGTAACGGGTTCACGGGTGCCATCATTGGAACATTTAGTTCAATAAACACTATGATGACAAAGAAAAAGTTCAATTTTATATAAATTCACGTCAAATACGTACTTCATCTTGATGTTGTTCACACGAAAAAGACTGAAAGCGGAAATAGGGAAGACGTCAAAGTGTCGATAGCAAAGATTTAGTACGCGGCACGAGTGCGTTTAGTGCCGTTGGTGGTGCCCAGTAAGCAAATTATGTTTGTAGGTATCAAATGTCATACTCATTTTTAAGTGACATCACTATCAGCTATCACATTTCACATATCACTAGCACTACTCAAGGACGATACTCCGTGGCACTACTACACTACTAACGCCAAGCTATGATTACATTATTTTATATTAAATTATGTGAATATGTGATTATTACAACGAAACTACGAATAAATATTTAAATTCATTAACATTTTTTTTTATAGTTTTCAAAAGAAATGTTTAATATCATTTGTCTTGATTAAAAAAACTAAGATTTTATAAAATTGATAATTTTAAATCAATATTTTATATTAAATGACGATAGTATTTTCGATACAAATTCAAAATTATGCTTGTACTGTAAAATAATCTCATATTTCGATGACACCGTTTATTGCATTAATTTTAGTACGGTTGACAGTAAAAAAAGACCGCCGGGAAAATCTCAAACAGAAATATATTTTTATCTTTTTTTGAAGTTTGTTCAGTGCGACACAAATAAATTAGTAAATAATATTTCAATTTATTGCCAAAAATCGAGAAAAATGCTGCCAACTATGGGCTCAATTCGAGCAGCAAACATTTTTAATATTTCTTTTAAATCTGTTTTGCACAATTCCAGGTACACTATTTTTAGAATAACAATACAAATTATTTTGAGGTTATGTTTACTTATGCAAACACAAATGTGATTTGTAGATGTAATTTTCTAGCGCCAGATTTGAGTGCTGGAGTAAAAACACGCAGTGTCGAGAGTCGTCTGGGCATTCCTGAGAAACCGAAGAAGCCATTAACACCATACTTTAGGTACCTAAAGGAGATGCGTGCAACTGTCGCGGAGTCAGATCCCAAGATTACCTCCGCTGATGTAGTACGAAAACTCGCAAAGCAATGGGCCACCGTGGACGATACGAAAAAAGCTCAGCTACAAGAAGAGTTCATGAAGGAAAAGGTGATCCGTTTTTAAATATTTTATTTCTTCAATTAAACCATTATTACCTTAAAAAAATGTATAGGCCATTTTCCTGCAAAAGAAGCTTGCATACGATAGCACACTTACCACCGAACAGAAATCGGAAATTAAGCAGTTTAAAATTGGCATCGTTGAGAACCGCGAAAGATTGGAACAGAAAAAAAGACTGCGTGACTTTGGAAAACCAAAACGACCGGCTTCTGCGTTTCTATTGTACTTGAGTGACGAGCGAACAAAAACACCTCATCTTTCGAACGAAACCTACAGACAGTGGCAGTTGCGCGTATCCGAGAAATGGCCCACAATTGATGAGAAACGCAAAGAGAAATACTTTATCGATTCACGCAAAGAGATCGCAACATACAAGTATAAATAAAATAAATATTTTATTTAAAATTTTACTAAATATTGTATGTATTTTTAAGGGAGGAGCTCATTAAGTGGGAAGAGAAAATGGTTCGACTAGGTCACATCGACCTCGTGCGAAACGAATCTCTGATCGAACCAATGACAAAGCAGACGCGTCGCAAGAGCGTAAAGTCAGATATTCCCAAAGAAAGTGCACCGCCGACCATCGAATAGGAATTCGGGTGTCCTCATCAAACAAACTCTACAGAAACACTGCACACACCCGCCAAAACACAACTAGATATTAAAGAAGTAGTAGTAAAACCAATTCGGCAGTCAGGTGAAACAAAGAATAAGCGTAGAGATGGATTAATTAATGAGGATACGAGTGACAGTTTAATAAAACAAACTAAAGACAAGACGACAACGATACCGGCGGAAGTTGTGAAAGCCGAGGCAGCATTGCCGGACAGCAGTGACCGTGAATCCGTCGATGTGCCAGCGGCTAAGAGCACGGGCATCTTGAATACCTTCAAAACTATGTTTAAGTTGTAGATTTTAAGTTTTTTTAAACAACTGATTTATTTTTGTTGTAGGCCAACTTTAGCGTGTGTATAACATTTATTATTTCCCATTATTTTTTCTTTCATCCTGTTTTCCTTTTTTTGAAAATAAAAACGAGTATATTTATGTAACATATTGGTATTACTATTTTGATGTGGTACAAACGTGCATAAAACATATAACACTAAACTTGATTAGTTGAATAATTTGTATATTTGTCTTTAAAACTTGTATTTTTTTATAATAATTATATAAATTGATTTAGTTTTTATACCTACACATATGACACAAAATTGCATTTAAATGTTTTTGCAAAGGGGCACGCATCCGAGTTAATAAACATATATATATATATATATGTATATATACATAAAAGTACATACATAATGCACAGCAACGATTGTGACAGCAGCGGTGAATGGATAGGCTTAAGCGAGTATTGCCTAAAAAAATGTCCACATACGTAATAAATAAACAAAACATTCACCAATTACGAAAATATACAAGATCCACAAAACGATTACCGTTTTTATGTTTGCCACTGCCGCTAAGCAGGCAGTGGTACGTATTCAGTAATGGTATTGAGCGGAAGGCCCAAAACAATAAGACACCACAAAACATGAGTGATCACGAAGAAAAACACAAACACTGCACTGTCTTTCAGAACTTTGTGTAATGTTCCGAGCGTCTTTAAAACAATCGTCGAATGAATGGCCGGAATTCCGAATAGTAGAAATACGATTCCAAGCAGACTTGTCTGACCGGTCTCGTATGAACGCATAATGAACACTTCAGCCAGTTCCCAAACCAAAAACATAAGGAATACACTGGCCATTGGTTGCAATCCGGTCACGGTTAAATAGTACGAGAAAACGCTCACCAGAGCCAAATGCAGTTTAGACCGCAAAAATTTCGTAAACTTTGTTTCAGGAATCCGGGGTGTTGATGCTTTGGTTTGTAACGAAGGATCTAATAAATCCGAGAAGGATTTAAAATTGAAATCTTTAAATGGACTAGGAGTTCCATCAGCTCCAGGTGGTCTAAAACTATTCATTATATCAAACAGTTCCTTCGTTTCATCTGAACTCATTGCGTTTAGTGGGGTCAGATTACCGAATCGATTTCCATTGACTTGCTGTTGCTCGTAAACGTCTCGCTCGATCTCCGGATCGGGGCAGAACACAAACTCTTTGGTAACACCTCCATTTGTCTGTGTTTCATCTGAAATGTATATCGAAGCTTATTAGCATAGGTCGAGAAAAAAAAACCGTCAAATCACGTTACTGCGTCAACGAATTGTGCTGTGTGTGTGTGTTGGCTGTTAATTTTATTTAGATATTATTACCTGTAATTTCTTTCCCGGCAATTTTTCCAAGACGATTTTTGGAGTTTTCTAAAATTTTCTTGCGTCTAGCTTCGCGTCTGAGCTGCAGCTCGGCTTCTTGTTTTTCTTCATCCATTATTTAGAAATTGTGTGGATAGAAGATAGAATTAGAAATTTTAATGTAGGAAACTGTAGGTTTTTTATGTTTTGATTGAGCACGAGCATCGAACTTCATGGATTTGACAGTTGTTTAATGTCAATGTGAAAGCCCTAAGCCCGAAATCATAAAAGTGATGGGATGACATGCAACAAGCAAGTGTTTTGATATCCCAGCAGGAGAATTTAAAAATAATAATATCGCATATAATTTATTTAATCTTTTGAAAAAAAATATAAGGAAAAAGAGTTTTAAATAACATTTTTTTTATTTATTTATATAAAATCCATTAAAACTAGCAAAAACTAGTCGCGCTAATATCAAAAAAAGGGGGACTTTTACTACAGCCAGTAGCACCAATGTATTGTTAAATAATAAAGGGTTTTCCAATAGGGACGCTCGAACTTTGATAGCTCATTGCGGCCATGTTGTTTGAGTGACAGAGGTCA
>JAAAKO020011939.1:244-17432 GCA_010015015.2 Bolitophila cinerea | reverse complement strand
CAAGCTTTTGGCATGATGAAGCGAGTCTGGGCGTCCCCAACGATGTCGCGTGACCTGAAGCTGCGGTTCCTCATGTCAAACGTCTTGTCGGTGCTGTTGTACGGGTGCGAAACAGGGAAAACAACAGCATCCATCGTTGAGAGCCTGCAGACATTCGTCAATCGATGTCTCAGGCAAATCATGCAAATCCGCCTCACGGACCATATCAGCAACAACGAGCTGTGGCGACGCACGAGGTTTGAAAGAGTGGAGCTGCCGGTTCTCCGACGGAAGTTGAGGTGGATCGGGCACACACTCCGCAAGAGCGACAACATCGCTTAGGAGGCCCTTGACTGGAACCCGCAGGGCCGAAAGCGGAGAGGACAACCGAAGGACACCTGGAAGAGGTCCCTGGAGAGAGATCTTGGTCACTGGTGTAGATTTATCAGATTGCGATAAATTCTTGTGTGAAGACTGTTAACTTGGAAAGATGAGAACATCAGAGTACAAGAGTACTGAAAAATGGCTATCGAAAAGAGGAGAGTATTTTCATGCATAACCGTGTGGACCGATGGAAGAAGTTGGTATTGGAGATGTCAAATATTTCCTGGTAATCAAAGACGAAGCGAGGAGTTTTCGATTTATATATCTACTAAACTCGAAAAATGAAGTTATTGGTTGTCTAAGTGCTTTTATTCCAATGGTTCATAACATGAACGGTGCTTTCAGGAAGTATTTCCGGTGTGATAATGGTCGTTAGTTTATCAACAAGAATGTCAAATATTTGTTTATGAAAAATGGTACTCAACTGGAATATTTAAAACAATATACTCCAGAGCAGAATGGATTGGATAATTGAATATTAATAAAATATGTTACTCAAAATATTTAGGAATACACAAAATAATACAAGAATATAAAACAAAAAAAAAATGAAAACCACTACTCATCTATAATACGATATTATTGCTTGCAAATTAAATACAATCAATTTAAAAATATTTATTATTAATTAATTCCTCGACTTTTATTTACTTCCTTTTCTGACTAAAAAGTGTCCTTAAAAATAGTTTGAAAATATATTTTTCAAACATCTTACGGTGATTATCCCATTCGTATTCGTACATGGTCATTTGGCCAAATACCGCTTGGCCAAATACCGCGTTTGGCCAAAGGCCGTTTGGCCTAAAAAATCATTTAGTCGAATAAGTCGTTTGGCCGAATGGTTGTTTAGCCTTATGTTCATTTAGCCGAATGAGCCCTTTAGCCGAATGGCCGTTTTGCTGATTGGTCGTTTAGCCGAAGAGACGTTTAGTCGTCTGATCGTTTAGCCGCCGAATGACCGTTTAGCCAAAAAGGCCGTTTAGTAGATTCTTTGTTTCTGTAAAATAGCAGACGTCGTTTATTAGCAGTGTATGTTATGTACATGTGCAAAAATAAATCATTTGGCAAAACAGTTCAGTCGGCTAAAAGGCCCATTTGGCTAAATGACCATTCGGGTAAATGGCTATTTTCAGCTATATGGTCTTTGGGTTCAACGGCTCATTCGGCTCATTCGGCTAAATGACCATTCGGCCAAACGGCATTCGGCCAAACGGTTTATTCGGCCAAACGAATTTCGGCCAAACGAAATACCATTTTTTTTTGTTTAACCAATTTATTTTAAACCGCGATACAAAATTAAAATTGCTTTTAGACCAATTTTCCGCCATTTAGCTTTTTCAAATTGAATTATTGAATAAAAAATAGCAACGCAGAGCAGCACTCCATCTCTAGATATACTGACAATCCAAGAATATTCCGATAATCTTTCTTGATTCGTCTCTTTTTTTAATTGGTTTGCAAAAATCAGCTTCATATAATTTTTGTTTTGTTTTTCATTAAATTATATGCAAAACAAACTTAATCATATTGTGGATCTGATGAAGACCCCACTTCCGCACCAAAACGCTTCCCCAATATCTACAATAAACTAAGTTAGATGGCCCCTTAGTGGTTACTGGTTAGGGTGTGTCTTGGGGAATATATAGAGGTAATGCATCAAATATCTAAGGAATTATACGTTTTAGTCTATAGTAGTCTCATTAGAACTCATCTATGTATGTTGGTTCCGATCCTTCGGTAGCTATAAGTTTTGATGCAAGCTGCGTTTTGGTTTAGGGTCGACAAAAATATCTCTGATCTTCAATCATCCACTCGCACAGTCTATATTCTAAAAACCCTGATAAGACTATATAGAAACGACGGGTTTCTCCTTAAGACCTTTAAAATGAAGTTTGATCCTATTTCCACCAGCCATATGCCAAAAAGCCTGAGAGGAATAATTGGGAAATTTTTAATTTCGAATCGTCGTTTTCGGTGATTTTTCGTTTTCGGTGAACTTTCGTTTTCGGTGAATATTGGTTTTCGGTGAATTGTCGTTTTCAATCATTTTATTTTTCCGGTGTCCGGTGAATTGTTTTTTGGTGAATTTTCGTTTCCGGTGAATTGTGGTTTTCGGTCTATGGTGTTTTGGTGAATTGTCGTTTTCGGTGAATTTTAGTTTTCTGTGAATTGTATTTTTCAATGATTTGTAGTTTTTGTTGAATTTTTGTTTTGGTGAATTGTCGTTTTGGTGAATTGTTGTTTCCAGTGAATAGCCATTTTCTGTGAATTTTATTTTTCGGTTAATTGTCGTTATCGGTGAATTGTCGTATTCGGTAAATTGTCGTTTTCGGTGAATGGTCGTTTTCGGTGAATTGTCGATTTCAGTGAATCGTCGCTTTGGTGAATTGTCATTTTGGTGAATTATCGTTCTCGGTGAATTGTCATTTCGGTGAATATATGTTTAAGGTGAATTGTCGTTTTGTTGAATTTTTGTTTTGTTGAATTGTCGTTTTCTGTGAGCTGCATATTTTGGTAAAGCGTTGTTTTGGTGAATTGTCGTTTTCGGTCAACTGTCGATTTCGGTGAATTGTCGTTTTCGGTTAATCGTCGTTTTCGGTAAATAGCCATTTTATATGAATTGTATTATTCGGTCAATTGTCGTTTTCGATGAATTGTCGTTTAGGAGAATTGTCATTTTGGTGAATTGTTGTTTTCAGTGAATTGTTTTTCGGCGAATTTTCGTTTTCTGTGAATTGTCGTTTTCGGTGAATTGTCGTGTTCTGAAAATTGTATTCTTCAGTGAATTGCAGAAAATAGAGAAAATAGAAAACAAAATTTGTATGACACAGACGATTATCCAACTAAATTGTGAACCACTCCTCTATAATTAAATTATATCTGCATTATAGCTAAAAAATACTAATGAATTAGTATAATTGGTCCGCATTAATGAGTTAACCACAAAAACCTCGTTGTCGTTTCTATGTGTACTATATATTTATGTTAATATCATTACAACAACAGAAAACAAATGTAAACAAACCCACAGGTTCAATTAACTCTTACGCATGCTATGTTTGTAATTGAACTTGTTTGTTCGCATATGCTTTGTGTCATTTACATAATACATTATACATATAGTTACATATATGCGTGAATTCGTGAATTGCTGGGGGTCTAGGTACACGCTTATCACGTATGGATGGCTCAACAGAATCGCTATACTGGCGCTCGTAATTACTTCCGGTCTGGTGTTGAACCTGCGGTTGGCGAAATGTAAGTACGGTATTATACGTTTCTGTTGGTTTATTTTCATCCGAATCGTTGGTTAGACCGATTTTTTCTAATCGGTCTATGTCATCGATTTAACGGTTTGGTGGGCATGTTTTATTTAGTTTTGGTATTTTGGTAAATGACAGAAATACAAAACGATCGAAAGAGGGAGAGAGAAAGACAGGCTGAGATATAATTAAATATATATATATATATATAATAAACACGTTTAGAGGAAAATAATAAACAGACGTAGTTTTATTTCTGATTGGGTACGAAATCATCAAAATCCAAATACCGGAATTTAAATCCCAGAAAAAATATTCTCGAACTGAAAAAACACTGGAATTTAGACCGGAAATAAAAAAACGGATTTTTATTCGCTGGGTTTAATATTAATCTCAGTTTATCCAAAAATGATGCTTTTGATGTCAAAAAAAAAAAATCACAAAATCATAATCAAATTTTTAGTATTTCGGAATTATTATCCCACAACTATTAACCCAAAATCAAGAATTCCGGAAAACCACACTAAAAATATTGGAAATAAAGTCTCAGTATCTAAATCCTGAAATCATATTCCCATAATTTTAAAACTTTATTCAAAATACCTAAATCCCGTAAAATAAAGTCCAGATAGTAAATATATTTTGTTCAAAGTCCTAGAATCTAAATCTTGGAATCAATATCCATAAATCATTATCGAGCAATTGAAATATGAGAATCTAAAATTTGAAATAAAAATTGTGATTTCCAGAAGTCATTTATCAAAAGCAAAATAATCCGGAAACTAAATTCCCAGAAATTTATTCCCCGACATCCGGTATATTTATTCCCTGGGTTTAAGATATAATAATAATCCTAGTTTATCTGATTTCTTCCGAAAAGCGACCTATAAAAATAAACAGAATAATACAAAAAAATAACAGAATGGAATCAAAATCTCAAAATCTGAATCCAGGAATAATAATCCCAGAAACTAAAATCGCTGTACCAAAAATTTCACAAAAAAAACAGTTTTTTTTTGTTTAAAGTCTTAAATCTTATTCCATGAATCAAAATCCCAAAATCGAAATCCTAAATTATAACCATAGAATCTAAATCCGGCAATAATAACTGCTGCTTGCAGAAGTCATATCTAATATATAAAAAAAATATTAAAATTTATCTAAATCCTGAACTAAAAATCCCAGAAATTAAAAAAATATATCTCGTAAAAAAGTCCGGGATTTTTCTTTTCCGGGTTTAATATCAATCGCAGTTTAATTGATTTTATCCGATAAGCGACATTTGGGAAAATATTAAAATAAATATAAAAATTAAAAAGTATTTTTCAATATTCCGGTATTATTCTCCCAGAATTATTTACGCAGAATCGAAAATTCTTAAAATCTCAGAATCTAAATCGTGGAATCTTAGTCCCAGAATCTTAAACCTGGAATAAAAATACCTATATCCTAAACAGGAAAAATATATTTGGATAAAAATTCCGGAATCTAAATCCCGGAATCAATACTCGGAATCTAAATCCGCCAATGTAAATACCGTTAGACTACAATCAAGCAATCAAAATAGAGAAAATAGACAGAACCTAAAACGTGGAATAAATACAGCGGTTTTCAAAAGTCAAAAGCCTAAAAAAAATCACGAATTAAGATCCCAGAAACAAACTCCCGGAAATAATATCCATGATTTTTGCTTCCTCATTTTATGATATAATATTATTCGTAGTTTATCTGATTTCATCCGAAAAGCGACCTATACAAAAACAAAATATAATATACTATAAAAACCAATGAAAATAATCAAAGAACTGACGAATATTACGAATTTATTTGTATTTGTATTTAAATATATTATTTCACAGTTGTATTTGTTTGCTATAAATGTTTGTACAATTTTTTACAAAATGGAAATTCGTTCTTTACATAAATAGAGCTGCTTTAATTACTTACATTGCATCTCTCTAAAGTCTATATAAACATGGATCGTACGCTCGCGGCGAACGTCTGGAGCGTTGTTGTTGTTTTGGTTGACGCAATTTAACCACAATGTAATTCTATATAAGATCAAATATATACATATATACGAGTATGTATATATATGTATGTATGTATTTATATTATTCATATTTTAATATTATTTTTAAATTATGTATATGTTTTGTTGCATATGAAAGCAAGACGTTATGACATTTTGGCCAATCTGCCTTGGACCACAAACGCTGGAGTACGGTTTCTTTCATCGAAGACGTCAGTATTTCAGATAAAATGTCTGTTATATAATACATTTGGGCTCAATCAGCTAATTCAAATGAAGCATCTTTATTTTTATTTTAAACTATCTATTTTGGTTTATGGCTAAATGACCCGGTCGGTTAAAAATGTTTTTTTCAAAAGCTTGTACATTTTTTTGGTTTCTCTAAAAATCTACAATTTCTTTGTACCTCGGTCGGAGTAATGGATGTGTAATGTCAGTTTAGTATTTGGTATTTCAATATAAAATACAGTTCAAAAATGCCCTTGATCCATTGATAAAAATACTGTAGTACTAGATCTTTGGCATTGATCCCGTTTTACGTGTGTTGGTGGTTTGCGTTTCAGTCATGTTATATTTTTCGAAAAATCTATTTTATTTGGATATTTTTGTGAGTATAGAAAATGGAATAGAAAATGGAGATAGAAAATTTGCGGTTATTAAGTATGTGTTTTTTTTTAATTGATGCCAGGATAGTAGTTTTGATTACCAAAATGGCAGTTATTACAGACATTTGGGTCGTTTTTTTCCTGGCTAAAAATGGATGTTTTCTTTTTGATTATGCAGATTTTCTTACAAAGACAATTGTCGGGGAAATATTTTTAGAAAAAATGTTCAGACATTTTTGATTATGCGTTTGTGTTTTACTTTTGAATATACATTAGATAAATACTTTTATGTTTTTTTTCTTCTTTTTTATATTTCTTTCTTTTATCTTAAACTTCCTTTTTTGTTTCTTCCTTTTTTATTCGTTATAACACAACATTTTGATTATAATGCTTTACAGAGAAGCTGTGAGCTGGAATTGTACAATATTTACGAGCTATGTTTTTACGTATTTTTCATTATATTTTAGATATATTTAGTTAGTTTTTAATTTTTCATATGGAAAATTTGAAGTTGTGGTTTACGTTTATTTATTAGGAATTTATTAGCGGACATGAAATTTGGGTTGATATTTTTACATTTGGGATTATTAGTGGGATTTAGAACTTTTTATGTATTTTATTAGGATTGCGACAGCAATAATAGTAAAATGTCAAAATGAGCAAATTTTTTGTCAAGCTTTGAGTGTTTTTTTTTTGATGAAATGAAATCAGAATTATTCATAAAAGATTTGATATAAAAAATCCGAAGAAAAAGGAAATTACTCATTTTATCGAAAAACTATTTTTTAAGAATCAAAACATGTATTTTTAATGTGAAACGGAATATTGGATCAAAAACAAAATTGATTAAAATGTTTTTTTTTTATTTTTTTATTTTTTTTTTAAATTTATCATTATATCTTTATCTTTTAGTGTACATTTTTATTATACACCATAAAAAAGAAATGGAAGTATCATTAAATTTATCTGAAGAGAAATAAAAGAATAGTTGAAGAGTCCTACATAGGAAAATATATAAAATTATATAAAAAAAAGTAAAAATTGTGTAATAGCCAAAAAATGTTCATCAATTTAACGTAAATTATTTAAATTTCGCCAATGTTATTTTAATAAAAAAATTGTTATTCTGCCTCATCAAAACTCAAGGCTAAACACCAAAATTACTTTATAATTTTTATCTTTAATCTTTTAACATAAAATTGTTAAATTCCTAAAAAAAATGAAATAAAAAATAAACTTCTATACAGTTTTTAGAAAGAAACAATCCTCGAATTTGTATTTACTGGTAAGAATTGAATGTTGGATGAGATTCTTTGGGAGTCATGCTGATTGTTTTCCAAAAACAAAGATAGCTTTTAGGCTTCAAGTTAGTGGGCAGTTTAATTTGATTGCCATCTGTCTATTTCAGTAAGGAAAGCCAGGAACTTGATCGACAACTGATCTAAGGATCCTTGGCCACCGAAGTCTGAACAAACCTAGACACAACTTTTAAGCTAATCGTCGATTCTAGAATAATTTCAATCATACTTTAGATTGCTGCCAAGGCACTGTACTTTATTGAGGCTTTTTACGATAAAAAAATATAAGCTCTTTTAGGCAGCTTTACCTTTCCAAAAAAAAAATCTTGTCAAAACTGCGAACGGACCATAGAAACGACACTGGAAGAGGATTATATTTGCTCGACAAGACAAAGCTTGATTAAATCTAAACTAATAAATCGTTGAGAGCAGTACATCCGAACAAGTCACAAGATTAAATCTATGAAACTTGTATGATATTTTCAAGGCTATTGAAAGTTTGTAAGCACTTTATCAGCGCTATTGAAATATTGTAAGCGCACCAGTCTGCTGGCGAGTCTTGAGAAGCTTGTATAAATGATTGTCAGCACTGTGCGGCAAGGATGTAAGCGCATATTTAGGTGCATATGAAAGAGCATATGAAAACGCACTTTGTTAGCGAATCATTTGAATAGGTTGCAAGCATTGAATGCAGACCTTACAGAGTATAGGAGATTATTGAATTGTGTGCTATTTATTTATGACTGTAACAATGATGGCTAAAAGCATCCGCAAATTAAAACCATTTCTCTTGCCATTGAGTAAGCGCACTTGTCAGCACTTTGTAAGCACTCAAGTTGAGACCTGCGTGCGTTCGTCCCTTTATCTAAGAGACGTATATTCCAATATCGAGCAACTCTTCAACGCGGTAGAGCTTTAAGCTTCATTCAAAAATATGGGTATTTAATGTTTTTTTGGTTATTAAAATATTGCTATACTTCGGTTTTCATTTTAAATTACCGTATTTTAAAATACAAAATGTTCACATTATAAAATCTTGTGAAAATATACATACAATTTGCTTCTGTTTAAAAATATAACATTTTACTATGTTTAAAAATACATGATTTAAAAGAGTTAAAAACACATAATTTTTAGCGTTTAAAAATACATAATTTTTTAAGTTTAAAATCCCACTTAAAAACATTCATTTACAGTAGGAAAAGTGTCTTTGATCTGATTTAAACTGGGTTTATCGGTAAAAATGATTGAGTGTTTTTTTTGTTGCTCCTTTTTTTGTTAGATTATATGATGGGTGGGTGGGTACAGTTCCGATTAGTTTACTATATTCTTAAAAATTACACTGCGTTACAATTTTTGAGCTTTGCTTAAACATTCAGAGAGTTTTTTTATAAAATTCGAGTAAATTGCGTATAAAATGCTATTTAATATTTATCTACAAAATAGTTTGATAAAAAAAACGTTGTGTTCACGTCAGTCAAGTGTGGTTTCTTTTTTTAGATTTATGTTTTTAGATTTTTGTTTAGATTTCTGTTTAGATTAGATTATTAAATATTTCTTGACAGATTAAAAATTGTACATTTTAAGATAGTCATAATAGTAAATAAACCATATTTAGCCTTACATATCTAGAATAAAATATATATATATATATTCAATATTCGCTCACTGAAGAGACAACGCATAGAAAAACAGCGGAAACAAATAAAACTATACTAGCTATAAATCTCTCGTTCCTCTCTGTATATTAAAATCGATTTCATAATAAAATATTTAAAATATTTAAAAACGTGTAACGTACATAATATCTTGTATGTGTGTGTGTGTTTATAACAATGTCTCTTTACTTTGTATTCTAGCTAAAAGCCCGAGCGCACTCATCACAGAGCTGCGGTCGCTTTCGTCGGTGCCTTCGTGACGGTGCCTCTGCGTCCTCAGCGGCACCATCCAAAGCCTCCGCTCACATGTACGACGGTTTCATCTTGTACGCCCGTTTCCAGATCTCACACAAGCACACCGTACTATGAAATCGATAGAAGATGGCCAGCGGCATCGAGACATGCGTGATAATCGTCCAGGCCCACAGACCATAGAAATTCAACTGAATCGGATGACTCTCTGCCCGAGATTTCTCCAGCGTACTAATGGCCCACATCGCCAGATTAGCCACCAACAGAAACGTGACAATCTCCCGGCCGGGTTTCTTGCGCATGTGCTCCGGTGTGGCTGCATTCCGGCGACTCGCGTCCAGTATGAACATTGTCTGACACGCTGTCTGCACGATCGAAGCGAGGGCAGTGATCAGCACGAGAATTGTGTCCCGACGCAGCGTGAAGTGACCACCGATCACCGTGAACGTACTGTACAGGAACAGACCGGTCTGGGCCCCGACCAGCAGGATGTCGTCCAGCTCGAAGCTCCGCATTGAGTCGTACTGGAGATGACGCACCTGGACCATACCGACGAGCGTGGCTATGGTGGCCGTTGCGTAGATGGTCAGCTCGCAGATGGTCACCTCGGTGACGGCGAGCGTTACGAATTCCGGCCGAGAGATTAGCACGAAGAACAGTATCAATGAGATGATGGTCAGCACCAGTATCAAAATGCCGGTGAAGAGACCCTTGTGAGCCCGGGCACAGTCCACGGAATAGTGATGCGGTGACCGTTTGCACGGTGACGGGCCCTCGATGCGTGGCGGTGGATCCGGACTGGGCGGACGACAGATGCCGCGCCACATAACGTACAGAATGGCAGCACAGATGAGCGAATACTCGATGGTGCAGGGAAACAGGAACGGTGAGGCGTCCTGTACGAGGGTACCGATGATGTTCGAGCGACGACACTCGAAGATGTGATGTGGACCCTTGAGGCCGCGGGCGACGCGCAGGTGAGCCGTTTCCGTTTCGATGGCGTGCTGGGCGATTTTGTTGCCTATCCGAAAATAAGATAAATATGTATTAAAAAACCATCCCACAAAAGAAGACTGATTTGAGATTCTATTTAATATACCCAAACGATGCGATATCCGTAGCGTACGATTTTCGGGATTGTAGAACGTGAGGATCTCGTGTTTCGTCTCCTGGATGAGCACGTTCAGCCAGACCGAGAGATTCGTGCCGATCATGTGCATGAGGCCGAAGCGAGCGATGATCTTGTGGCGGTACACCTTCATTTGCTGTTAATATTTAAGAAAACATTGTTATATTCAAAAGGTTTTAAATTTAATAATTTTTTCATTTTCTCAGAAAAATTATCGGGAATTTCCGAAAAAAAATCTTTAAAATATTATTTTTTTGAAGAATAAATCGATATTTCCACTAAAACTGTTGGGTTATATTCATTTGCGGTTTACAATCTCAAGATGTGGACATTCGGACGCGACTGCTTGGAAAACTGGAAACGGATCCTGCAATCAACCTGTCGTCTTTGAAGTGCCAGCGCATTTAAACAGGATTCCGTGCTGATCAACAATTGTCAGTATAAAGTCAAATCGTCTATTAATGTTCCAATTGTTCAACAGATAAATAAAAACACCAACAAAAGCTCTAACATGCCCACAAGAAAACCACCGCCAGGTCGATCAGATCCAAAAACCCGGTAAATATCCATGTTGGCTATGCGGGGACATGCACTTCGTGCGTGACTGTTAGTATCGAGGTCATACCTGCAAAGACTGTTGCCAAGTTGGCCACAAGGAAGTGAAATGCGGTTCAGAGGGCAAATAAACGACGATTAACGAACACAAAGGTTTCCACACCGCGAACAAATGGCGTTCACGTAGTGTCGACGGTCAACTTTGCGGTCAACTTTGCGTAAGTTTCTTTAAGTCGAAATCAACGGAGTGCAGGCAACACTTCAGCTCGATACGGGATCTAATATTTCCATCATATCGGCCACAACATACGACAAACTCAGTAATCCAGCAATGTCAGCATGTCTCAAAGCTATCAACGCATCTGGTGAAAATCTACCACTGAACGGTCAATTCCCCTGTACACTCCGCTTCAATGCAATCGAAGTCACGGGAATATGTTACGAATCGAGCGTTCCCGATTTAAATCTAATGGGATTGGATTGGATGAATCTTCTCGGGTTATTTGATGCCGTTATCAGCAATATTCTGTAAATTATCAAACCCTAAACTAATTCTAATTTAGTTACAGAGATCCGGCAATGCTTTCAACCTGTATTTTCAACAGATCTTGGACTATGCACAAAAGCGAAGGCCGTCATTTATCTCAAACCGAATTCGAGAGCGGTTTTCAGGCAGAAACGACCGGTTCCATATGCATCATTGCCGTTAGTTGAAGCCGAGCTTGATCGTCTGGAGAGCAACGGAATTCTTAGCCGCGTCACTGGTCGAAGACGAATTTAAACCTCTGCTGACGATAAACACCCATAAGGGTTTGTACCAGTACAACCGTCTGCCATTCGGAGTAAAGAGCGCACCTGCAAACTTTCTGCATATAATGGATGCCATTGAAAGGTGTAGTGTCTTTTCTAGATGACGTTAATATGCTAGGCAGAACGGCATAGGAACAAAATACAAATCTCTGGGCTCTATTAAATCGAATACAGGAATGGCGTTTCCACGTAAAGGGTGAGAAATGCCATCTGTTAGAAATACGGATTTTGGAATTCATAATTGACGCCCAAGGTCGTCGACCTGATCCGTCAAAAATCGAGGCGATTTGCAAAATGCCACTCTCAAAAAATGTGTCAACTCTCCGAGCATTTTTAGGAATGCTAAATTATTATGGCAAATTCATCGGACAGCTGAGAACTCTTCGAGATCCAATGGACTATCATCTGCGCAAGGATTCAAAGTGGAATTGGTCACATGCATGTGAAGAAGCTTTTAATAAAGCAAAGACCATTCTGAGATCCGAACTCCTTCTGACACACTTTGATCCCAACGTTGAAATCAAAGTAGCTGCCGATGCGTCATCTGTGGGCATTGGAGCAGTTATTCTCCATCGTTGCACTGACGGAAGCGAGAAGGCTATTGAGCATGCTGCTAGAACACTTGCCACAGCTGAGCGCAACTATGGGCATATTGAAAGTGAAGCCTTGGTTCCGGTATTTGCAATAAAAAAAATCACCAGATGCTACATGGCCGAAAGTTTATATTGCACACAGACCACAAGCCGTTAGTTTCAATATTTGGATCTAGGAAAGGGATCCCAGTTCATACATCAAGTAGGTTGCAGCGCTGGGCATTTACGTTGATGCCATTCGATTTTGTCATCGAGCATAAACGATCAATTCGGACCCGATGATGCACTTTTGCGCCTCATCGCAGACCGTCGAGGCACCAGAAGAATCTTGCATTATTGCCAATGTTATCTCCATCGAAGCAGAAGTGAATCGAGTCCCGAACGACGCTATTCATACATTACCTGTCACGGCTCAGTTGATCCAACAATATACACTCGAGGATCCAATTCTAGCCAACGTTCTCAAGTATATTCGAACGTCGTGGCCACACAAAATCGAGGACGAGCTGTTAAAATTAATTTTCAACAACCGAGAAGCGCTCTCGAAAAAGATGGTTGTATTTTGTACACAGAGCGCATAACCATTCCTTTATGTTTACAGAATAAAATACTACAGCAACTTCATGAGTCTCCTCCCGGTATCGTGCGGACGAAATCGTTAGCTAGAAGTCACGTTTATTGGCCTCGAATCGACCAGGACATTGCGGATTTCGTACAACGCTGTCCAAAATGTTCTATTGCTGCTAAAGTGATAAAAACGAAACTAACATCACGTCCCAAGCCGACATCAGTTTGGTCTAGAGTTCATGCAGATTTCGCTGGCTCATACCATGGAGGTTTGTTTTGTTGGTCGTCGATTCGTTCTCAAAATGGCCTGAGGTATTTATAATGAACAATACAACATCTAGTGCCACTATTGAGAAATTTCTGTTCGCACGATTTGGTACACCTGACGTTTTGGTTACCGACCACGGAACACAGTTTTCGTCACATGAATTTGCAGATTTCTGCACTTCTCAGGGATTTGAAACACATACGTACCCCACCGTTCCACCCTCAGTCTAATGGCCAAGTGGAGCGATTCGTCGATACCCTTAAGGCCTTAATGAAATCAAAGGGTCAAGGTGTATCTCTCACAATACTGCGGACGTTTTTAAAGTGCTATCGCATGACTCCTAACACTGCAGTGGACCAAAATCGAAGTCCAGCAGAAGTCGTTTTAGGAAGAGTATCCGAGTATCTGTGATACAAACAGTGAATTGTGGTAATCGATGTTGGAGAAGACACGTTAACCAAATTAAGCCAAGAACGGAATCCGTTGATGGACATGTTTGAGTACCTAGACCAACGGGACGTCCGATCGGCCATACCTGAACCAGACGCAGAAACTGCTCGAGCTACTACAGTTCCACATGTAGATTGCTTGCCATCAGAATCACACGCCGGAGCCAGAGACAACAAGAATGATTACTTTGAAATAGCTTAAAATTTGAACTGTTTTTTTTATGTTGCAATGTATTTTTTATGTCCTAACTTTGTTTAAGTTGCAACGTTTTTCTGGTTCCAACGTTGCAATGTTTTTTAATTATGTTCCAACGTTTTGTTTTTGTTTATATTTCAACTTTTGTTATGATAAAACGATTTTTTATTTTTTTGTGTTGCAACATGTTTTTTAATGTGGCAATTTTTTTTATATTTCACTTTTTTTTATGTTACAACGTTTTTTTGAATATTTGAATCAATAAACAATACTAAGGCATAAACGACACATTTAAAAAAACAAAATCTTTAAATAGTATTTTAATACATTTTACGTCTAATATTTAAAACAATTAATTATTTTAAAATTGACTTTTCCAAGATATTATTATATTTAAAGTAGTGATTTGCTCTGTCAACATCTAAAAATTCTGATAATCTTAAAAAAATATAAAAGACAATACGAAAACGAAAAATCTCACCGTCGGAATCGAGAATTTATAATTCTCACAGTTAAAATATAAAAACTGTGGTTTTCACTGTCAAAATAATATTCAAAAAAAATTTCACAGTCAAAAGCACAAATAAGTGGCACTGTCAATTGTGGCAGAATGCTATAATTTATGCGAATGGCTAAATTGTTTTTTTTTTTTACATCTCAAAGGCCAAATAGATTTTCGGCACAATGGCCATTCAGTTAATTGAAATAAGTGCCAAATTGCCTATCGTCCAAATGACACATTTGGAGGAATATCATTGATTTATTTTTTAAATATTTATTCTCACTGCCACATTTAAAAAAAGTAATATACAGAGTCCTAAAATTACGATTATCAAGTGTCGGAATCAAAAAATAATTATTCTCAAAGTTGAAACTTTAAAATTGTGATTTTCAATGTCAAAATCATATTTTAAAATTAGTTTCAATTAACCAAATACCATTTATCCGAATGGGCCATTTGGTCTTTTTTAACATCTCCAATGTTAAATAGATTTTCGGTCAAAAGAAATTCGGTCAAATGATTTTTCGGCCAAATGTTTTTTCGGTCAAATTGTCTATTGGCCAAATTGTCTATCGTCCAAATGGCTCATTTGGATAAATTTATTTTGCATCCATGGCTTTGGCCATGGAATATTAGGCTGAATGGAATTTCGGCCAACTTTAGCTTTAGGTTAATCGGAATTTGGTCAAACGTCTTTAATAATAAATAATAAAAAAATATAAAAAACCGTTATTATATATTATATATATATATATATGTATATATATATATATTTATAAACGATACCTTCACATCAAAATATATTTTTTTAATCTATAGTATTTGTGAAAATACATTCCTCTTCTTTAACGGTAAAAAACGCTAAGACTTGATTCTCGCTCCGAAATTTAAAGGTTTTGTTTTCTTTATCCTTTTGAACGGAACTAAAAAACATGAAGGACTAAACCAACATAATTATGTTCAAAGGACTGAAGTGTCTGCATTCCACTCGATGCGCCAGCGCCGCGCTGGCTGGAGTGGCCGGAGTGTTTGCCTAGGCGACTAACGATGTCCTACAACACACACACACACACACACACACACGTACACACAAAAATGCAATACAATAAACAATCGCCTTTGTCTTTGCACACAAAAGAAAACAAATACAAAAAATAGTCTCAGACGGAGAAAGGTTACGCTTTCGACGACAAGGCACAGGAAACAATGCTGCGACTAGCAGCGGAGCACTTTGCCAGCGTGTGTGTGTGTGTGTGTGTGCCTTAAATTCCGAGCCAAGCTTAAAGCTCGCCTCAGTTTAAACAATACAATATACGGGTAATTTTCAAAGGCAAAGGCATGTTGTAGTTATGTATGGACGGGAAGGAGTAACTGTGCATATGAATCAAATGTGAGAATGTGTTTTTTGGGCGGTGAGGTGGTGGGGTTACGGGTTGTTGCGAGCGCAGACAAAGCCCCCAGCAAAGACCGCCATGCGCTGCCAGAAGCAACGTGGATGCGCATTACGCCTGATAAATGTGAATGTGGAGCCCGGGTGAGCTTCTAAAGTTTGTACAAAACAAACTATATGCTATTGAGCCCGCACCAAACAAAAACATATCTCTATAGCTTTTAAAACATGCGATATGACATTTAACATATGTAATATATGCATCACACCGAAATGCACCGCGTTGCGCCAGGGAAACGCATTAAATCATGTGCGCCCAGCCGCCTTTGAAGAGAGCTCCCTATGGGCCCGCATGCCTGCACATTATACGGATAGCAGTACAACAAAAATTAAATAAATTTTAGCGAACGGGCGGGAATGCCATCTTTTCGGAGGAATTTTCGGTGAAATATGGAGGAGCATTCTACAAGGTACGTTTACTCTAAGTAGATTTAGTTTGTTGGTAAAATATTTTCGGATCGAAAGTGTCTAGAAAATAGGTCAGTAATATTTTAATTAATACTGAAGAAGCTGTCAGTTATTCTTGAAAAAAAAACATTATTTCTAAAAAAAACTGTCAGCTCATCTTTTTAGATGTCTTGTCCAAACGGATGGGAGTATATTCTACACCCCTCCAAAAACTTTTAGTTTATCTCTTAAAAAATATTTTGATTGCTCCAAATAAAAAATCTGTCAATATGCGGTCAGTTTAGTATAAAACACTACGATTGTTTCAAAAACCATAATTCATTTTTTTTTAAGATCCATTTCACAATGTTATATATATATATATATATATATATGTCTACATATGTCTACATATGTATAAATTTATTCGAAAAATTCAAAAATGTAAAAATTTAAAGAAAAACATACAAATATTAAAATATGCCATATTTTATTATTAAAAGTTTCTTACAAATAAAATTCAATATATAATATAAAAATAACTGAACTTAACTAATATCTGAGCTTAACTGACATAAATATATAAAAAAATAGCTGACAATTTATTTATAAATACTGTGAGTTTATAAAATCTACTGAACTGTCAGATAATCTTCTATCACTAATGTCTAAACTGTCAGATTATTTCAAAATAAACTGTCACTTTATTTCTGTAATGTAATATCATAAAAACAAAAAAAAATATGTCCAATTTTGAAAAACTACTTAGTCCAATTACATGACTTACAGTCTACCTATACACAATGGTCAG
>JAAAKO020011928.1:0-17436 GCA_010015015.2 Bolitophila cinerea | reverse complement strand
AATCAATCTATGTAGCGTATATTTATCACCAAATCCATTTATCTCAAAAATGAAAACATAATAAAGTTAGTTTCTATGTACTATGTACAACAACAACAAAAATTACCACCAATTCAAAAGCATTCGAATTTTAAATAAAAAAAGTTAAGGCTACGGGTTATAAATGAACTATGCTCTAGCGAACTCTGCCAGACTATACATACAATTGAGGTTCGCAGACTCGTTCCGAAAAGCCAAAAGCTAAATCACCTATCGGAATGTGATTAATCGACAAACGTTTCGCAACTGTTGAACATTTTGCGTGCGCTCTTTCCTCACCTACAAATCGAGTATATGTTGTATATACGCTCTTTTCCTGCTCAGTACATATAGTTTTAGCACAGAGCACACAAATGATTACATACATACATGAATGACGCAACAACTATAGAATCGCGCACATTATGTTGTGTGTGTGTGTGAATAATGTGAACTTGAATGACGCAGCCAAAAATGCGCGCATGCAATTTCTCCAGACATTATGCAACCGCGTCTTGGCGCGTAACGTTGGTCGCGACGCCGCGCCGGTTTTGCGAATGCTATAACGGTGGGCAATGGATGATGACGTCTATTATAACATAATAATATGTAACATAATAAGGGCTTCCCTACAAAGATGGATGTATATGCAAAACGTAGTAAAACGCGTTGGTTTCGTCGTAATATCAGCATTTTATCGCGTATTCATACAATATTTAAGGGTGCATGCGCGTAATTTCGCATTCGCTCGGCTGCGCGGCGGTCTTTCATCGTAAATGCTCGGAAGGAAGGAAGGAAATGTTCAGCAGAGAGCGATATATACAGTGTATCGTAAATTCATACATTTATATATTTCTTATGAAGATTAATTGAAATTGTAGAATTTAGATGGATATACCGAACATTTATTTTGAGTACCTTATATATTTTTTAAGACACCAATCCGTAGAAAGTAAGGAGATCGGAAACAAATACAGCCCTCGAATATGGGGGCAGAACGCATATAATACGCGCATTTCTTTTGATATAAAAATTTTACCCGAAGTTTATTTTTCATACAATCTGGATAAAATATTAGTAGGGAAGAGGCTTGCAGTGCCACTGCTTGCAGGTGCCATTACTTCTGGATTTCGACATTCTAGCAGTGTCATAACCTAAACTCCGACAGACATTGACGTCAAAAAAGTAGTTGTCACTTTAAATCTACTTCTATAGCGAGCAGACGCAATAACACAGTTAATGCTAAACGAAATAAAAAATAATTTTGATAAAAACAGTTTTTTGTGAGTTTATACTTTGAACATTTTAATAGACAATTAATTGTAATTATTGGTGTGTTGTTTTTTTATTCATTTTACTTAATCCTTACATAATTCCAAAAAGATCTTAAATTGGAAATTTATTATCATGTTTATACCAAAATGGCGTAATACTGCAGATTGCCACCTTTTATGGCTTGCAGGTTGCCACACAATTTTTAGTATGGCAGCCTGGCAACCTACAAGCCAAAATTTCAAATGCTTTTCATTTTGTATTATTTAAAATTCAAAAGATTTCTATACTAGGATTGAAGGTAAAAAGCTTCAAGCTCCTCTTTTCAACGTATGTTATATTTACAAAACGTTGATTTTATGGCGAGTTATTATCAAAATAGCTAAATGGGTGGTGATCTGCAAGCCTACCCCTACTAATTTGCCTTATTTAGTTATTGGTATAAATTAGAATTATACAGGGTAATTATTTAAATCTATAAATATCTGGAGAATAATGCATCCTACAGCAAAGGTGCCTTTAGAACATGTCGCAATCAAAGGCCTCTCAATTTAGCGATCACTAAATTTTGTCCTATTTAATAAAATAAAAACTCTTAAAAATTAAAAAAGTTCCGCTACAAAATAAAATTTTGTCTCCTTAAAAATTCAAAACTTGCTTTAATATTATATGAATGTGCTCTAACTTTTAATGAATGTGTTCTAAGGTAATGTAGGTAATGCATACCTTTTTAATCTAAAATATTTTACGCCAGTCACAATTATTTGAACTAAAATCTTTTGAAGGTGTGTATATTATATCAACCACATTGTTTTCTTCATTACCTAGAGCACATTCATTAAAAGTTAGAGGACTTTTTAATTTTTTTTTAAAAGGTCGCATAATTTTGAATCAATTCAAAGGAGGGCCTCTAAGATGGCGATGTCTGTTTCATCACAGGTGCCGCTGCAGTCGATGAAGAGAGGTCAACTTCTTTTTTTTTAAATGGTAACCCCTTTTTGCATAATAACGAACATATTTTTTGTAGGGTGTACCGTTTAAAAGTTATTACCGCTGGAAGTGTTGAGTGTAGTAAAGTGTATTATTGTGTAACAAATAAAAAAAAACAATGAGTTAAAAAAGTATTTAATTAATAACGTAATTTACTGGCTGTTTGGTTAAACTTTTTTTTATCAAACATTTTTGATTTTAGATTTGATGATTTCAGTAAAAAATAATTTACAATGGTATTTCATATCTCACTATTTGTTTTTTAAAATTTATCTTAATTTTGTTGCTGGTTTTCGACAGTCGGTTTTTGTTTTTTGGCCTTTTTTTCAGCGTCTAAGAAAGCCAAAAAGTTTTTGAAAAATGGAAAAAAAATCAATTGATCTATTAACAAAAGATGTTTTTACTTTATACAATCTTATTGAAATATAATATAACTTTTTTTATCACATTTTTTCTACAAATCGTTTTTTCTTAGGTCAATACACTTAAGAGGGGCAATAAATGAATGTTCTTTTTTACCACTTTTTGTTTTTTACGTATAAGTTTGGTATTAAGATGTTTAATAATGTTGATATCAAGGACGAAACGGACGTTTTCTTGTGATACTTCCGATTTTAGGCGTACGAGACTGTTATCACATTCGATGATTGACCTGTTATGTTTGAATTACCTATCCCATTTTAGAATGGTGGAAAAGCGAGCAAGGGTCCCCTAAGGTGCTCTTTATGTCAGGATAAACTTCATAGATCGTCTTCTTCACAATAACTAGATATTTGATTACCGCTTACAGCTCTTTAAACGTGTCTTTTGAAAGTATGAGTAACAATAAAATATACTTCCAATTTGGCATAACAACTGATAAACTGATAAACTGATATTTTGTTATATTTAAATTTTACAAGGAATTCAATAATTTTGGTTTTATTTTTTGGTTTTATTTTATATATTGTAATTTAAAAATACATATATCTAATATTCCAGATATCTCAGATATTATTTTTTGAAAATTCTTAAATTCTTAAAAAAGAAGTTCGAGTATAAACTAACTCAATATAACCAACCCAAACCCAAGAAATAATCCAGGATCGGTACCGAATACTGTTTTACAAAATTAAGAAAAACGAATTTTGTAAGGAAGTTTTTTGTCATAACCCAGAGAACACCTATTACATCATATTTTTTTAATTTTCAAAAGCTTAATTATTAAAAAAAAACGATAAAGAAATGATTTCAATTTATTATTATTCCTTAAATTCTAAATGTGGTTTCTAAAGTTTTTTTATTTGTCGAAGGATCAAAGCTCTTAAACCCGCCCAAAACTGTATGTGTGAGCCAGTCCTTACTTGCCTAATACATTCTCTGTATTAATATGTATTTTGAGTTATGTGTTTGGTGTATGATTAGAACATATGCCCGTCATTTACTCGGATCTTTAAATTTCTCAAGGGATCTGTGTGGGTATATTTTATATAGTATGCGAAATGTATATATTGCACATATATAGTCAATAGTACAGGCAACGCACGTACATTTCGGACTGACTCCGCACAGTAGGTAATAAATTATTTATGTAGGGTATATACGATTCTCGTTACTCAATAAATAATAAACGAAAGGGTTTTGACGTATAAACTATATAAGGGATTAATTGTGAAATGAATTAACGCAATTATTGAATATTTCAAGGGTTTATTTATTGTAAAACCTTGCAGTGGTTGTTAATTAAGAACAGTGTGTTATTTATTTGTATTTGTATTTGAAAATTGTATATAAGTATTATAATTGAAACACATAACATTTATACGAGTAATATTTTATATATTTCGTAGAAACGCACAAACAATTATTTTTATATAATGTGAGAAGCTCTGAATAGTTTAGGGAACTGAATCCATAAATGCCGCACACCTTCTCGCCCGCAATTACTATTGACAAAAAGAGCCAAAATCAATAATTTATTGGCAGTTATTACCGTTAGGATGTATTACAATTGATTATTTATTGTTAGGAAGGTCAAAAATCATGTTGGGTGTGTTCTAGCATGATGGAGAACCATTAAACATATATTTATCAGAATCTATTGGTAAATATAAAAGCCAAAAGGTGAAGTGGATTTTGAGGCAAATACAGATGCGGAAACGACATTTACGGCAAAGACAAAATAAGACAAAGATCAATAGTCAAATTCACATGCGGCACATAACAATTAAAAAAATCTTGACTTTTGCGGCACTGTTATGTAAGGCTCATGGCAATGATTTTGTTTTTATTGTTATTTATTTAATATATTTTAAATGAATATTTGTTTCACAAAAAAATCTTGAAAAGGGGGGATAGACACATATCCGTCTATCCCGCCTTTTCAAGAGTTTAGATAGTACATTATGACTAAGGCAACAAAAAATAAGCTCTAGCTTTTTTTTGTTTGGCAACCGTATTGTCAGATGAGTAAGGTAGAAATACGTTTCATACAAATTAAATCAATTTAAGACCAACTTGTTTGGGCTATTTTTAGCTTATTTTAATAATGCTTATTTTGGCTTATTTTGCATATTTAAGCTTATTTTAGTACAAATGTTCATTTTTAGTGCATTTCTTATTTCGAAAAACAAGCTAAATCTGTAAAACAAAAATAATATCGTCAAAAGAACAGCGGACCCCAAATATTGAAGACAATTACAAAGTTATTGTCTGGAAAAGATTGTGATTGTGATTGTAATTGTGATTGTGACTGTGATTAACAAATATACAAACTCTGAAGTAAAAGCCAAATACTCTTCAATTACAAACAGTTTATACCAGTTTTCTTTTTATAAAAACGTATTCTGTTAAAATATCAGGCATTTTTTCTCATTTTTATATTTAAAGAAAATGTTTGTTATTTATTGAAAAAAAAAAAAAAAGATTGGGTACAAACTTGAACTAGTAATAAATGTACTTGCTCGTATTATAATTCTATGTTATAATGTAGAAATTTGAAGTCATTCTATAAAGTACATATTTTTAAATTTTTTTAAGATTTATTTTTTTTTGGCTCTACAATATTTGAAACAAATCCTTGAAAATGGCGAAAAGAAGGATGTAAAATAGTACTTTATGACCAACATATTTTTTAAAATGTTTACTCGAAAATCACCTTTAAAAAGCCCATATGGGAAATGAAATAGTTCTCTATTTAAATTTTCACAGAAAACTTCGGGCTGAAATACACATTTTTTTTTTATTATTATTTTTCAAAACTTTTTTGCCATTTTAGGTATTTGTAAAAATATCTTGCCGCATCTGACCTATGCCGGAAATATTATGTGCCGCATTAGTCTTTGCCTTAAAGTCCATCTGACGTATAATATTTTGGTACTACTTAAATCTTTTCTAGTTGAAAATTAACATTTTTAATAAAGGTTATTTTTTTAGCAAAATTTAATAATTAATAAATTTATTTAATTAAATGACAATAAAAAAATAAAAAATAAATAAAAATAAGGTAAAATTATTTGAACATAATAATATTATGAATGAAATAGTTTAGTCGACTCAATAAAAAATGTTTCACTCATCTGGCTATAACGTACTTTGTCGTAGTAATTACATATTCTTATATATGCAAATATTTATAAGAAAATGTGTGCTATGTGTAAAATATAAAATATACTATATAAATAATACAAATACACAGAATTAATTCACAAAAAAACAGTCAATGCAATTATATTGCGCATCTTAAAGCATTTATCTTCAGAACTCATGACAAGCCGATGACGCGGACGTAGTAAATGGCGTTCGAAAATACGTATATACTCATTTGTTATATTATATGAATGTTTGTATTGTACTAAATGTAAGTACATACAGCAACAAGTGTAAGATGTGTATATATAAATACAATATGTATGCTTTTTATTTTGTATATGTATTAGTGTATAGTATGCTCATACTAATTACCGTTTATATAATAAATCGCTTGCATTCTGGCCTGTTTGCCAAACTAGCAGACAGCGTTCTCGTAAGTGTCACAACAACCGATAATAAAATCAAACCATTACATGGGGACGACATAATTAAAAGGTAAACCAGGCTATTAGAATATATGTGTGTATAAACTACAATATGCATGTATATATATATAGATATGTTTGTTATGTGCGGGACCCCAGTGTGTTGTTATGCTAATTTAGAACATTCATGAATACACGCGCCTGCACTTGATCAGCATGTGTTTTTGTATAGGTTTAGTGACGCAGAATGCATTATACATAACATACATGTATTTTTTATTTATAGATTTTGTATGATTAGGTGCAAATAATTTATTCACAATAATTAAACAGTAGTATATCTAAAAACAGATTTACTAATATTAATATCGTTACTATGCATACTAAAAAAAAAATTGTCAAACTCACGAAAATTATTTCGTCATAACTGCTTAAATTGCTCAACATTGTTGCAATTCATTGAGATAAGATAATTACACGGTTCACTGTTGATAAATAATATATAATTCTAATTCAGGAAAGTTCAGTTACTATATTCATTATTTCCTATTCAATTTTGGTTCAGCTCAGTTAAATACAAAAAAAAAAAAAATTCACAGTCGAATTTCATGGATGTATATTATATATGTTATATAAAATGTACATTTAAATTATACTCGTAATCACTATATACACAATTATGGTAATATTTCAAACAAACAAAAAACCTGAAAAGAATGCAAATTATTATGAATATTCCTATATTGTATATAAATATACATTTAGGATTACGAAAAATATGTACTTACCCACGACGAGTTTAATCATCTTTCACATTTATGTTATCGTATATCCTATACATATGCATTTTATCCAAGGTGCATATATTTTATAAACAAGCTGTTGCCCTCAATTATTTGTAAATTACAGAGTTAGACGATGAAATATTAAAATTGAGATTTTTTGTAAATTACAGAGTTATACTTTAAAGATTAAATAATAAAGTTTTCTTATAAAAAAACAATTTTCATTCTATTTTGGAGCGTTATATTACATTTTCCGAAATTATCTCAAACGTTTTTGTAAAAAAAATAAAAATATTTACAAAAATGTAAGAATAAAAGCAATTTCGACATATCGTGAAGAATAATGTATATAGTATCGTTATTATGCCTACAATCGTTTTTTTTTCTGTAGCATGTGACAAGAGCTTCTAGGAATATTTAAATGATGTATATGCATATAATGCATATGCATATAATATGATGTATATGCATATGTATATAACACAAACAGCTCTGATGCGTTAAGTGGAATATCTGTAAATCATAACATTCCTGACAACGACCATTGGTTTGATCGAATATACCAGATTTGGTTGTCAGAAAGTTTTTTTTTAAATCGCATCTGTGGGCTTATTTCCAAATATATCTCTCCATTTAATATATTATATAAATAAAACAAATGAAAAATACACATTACGAATTGCAACATTTAGGATTTTTCCATAGATTTTAGGCAAATATATAATATATATAAAAATGCGCATATTAATTCTCCTTAAATTGCACTAAAACATAATTTCTTTTAAAATTTCAATTTTTAACATAAATGTGACTTTCTAAGGAAAAATTAAAATTATTCAACTAGAGCTAAATAATGTTTTTTTTTTTGCAGAATTCAGGCCAAACTTTTATACAGGTTAGTTGGATCAATGAGTAGCTAAATAAAGGTTATTTAATCAATTTATTCAAACTTTTTTTAGGTTGAGCTTATTTAATGATAACCCTAACAAGGTACTGAATAAGAGCATTTTCAGCCAAATTATTTAACCTTTATTCAGGTTAACTTTAATCAGGTGGAGAGCCCTAATAATGACCTCAATAAGAGCTTATTATATACAAAAATTGTTTTAGCGAATTATTACAAAATGGCATAATTAAAAGTGCTATTTTATTAAATTAAGCCTGCATGACATCTTTACAAGCTCTTAATAAGTGATTTCTTTTACATTTTTTTTAATTATCCAAATTTTTTTATAATTAGCTCTACTTATCCATATTTCAGAGAACATTTTCAAACAAACAAAACTTAGAATGGTCTTAATTATCTAAAGATAGATATCTATCTCTTTCAATAGTTTAGCACTTTTTAATATGGTTTCTGCATTGTTTATCTAATTCAATGAAATATTTAGTATTTCTACCTGAAAATTCAAAATAATATCGCAGTACTTTTAAAAATATGCTATTTTGTTTTCTCAAAAGCTGTGGCCAAGCTTTTTTGGTTTTGCCTAATTTCTTGATATTTACGAGAACAAAAATTAGGACAAAAAAAAACTGAATTTAATATGTCTCTGATAAGTTGTGGTTTTCAGTTTAATTAAAACATCTTCAGTATAATTTCTAATAGAGAATAAATGCCAATATTTAAAAAACAAAGTGGCCTATTTAGAATTGGATTTAAAAAAATACCAAAGTCTATAAAAACAGACCAACTTTGGATGTCAGTTAATTGGAAGAAGCAAGTCGTATTTCAGTTTTTTTTAGAATTGCGAAACTTTTGCTTGTTTTTGTGGTATATAGTTTAATTTCGTTTTTGCGTTTAAAAATGATATACCTTTTGCGCATGTTGGGCGCACTGTGAAGATTTTGAGGCAAACACAACTGCAGGTAGGTATGATCGGAGTCAATCCAATGAAAAAGGAATAATAAAAAACATTTCAATTGAATTTATCAATATTGGTAATAGTTATTATTATTAATAATGGTATCTAAAACTCCGATTCTACCAGATATGTAAGTCACAAAGATATAACAAATTTTGTGAAGCACCACATAACTTTTATATCTATTATGTTTAATATCAGATACCGCAATAGTCACTATCCATCCACAGCCATTTATATATGAAAACTTTTAAAAACTACATTAAGAAAGTTTCGACAAGTTATACTAAATATACTTTTTGGACAACGCGATTTGTTCGTTGTCCCTAAAGCGTAATTTGCGTTGTACTGATCGGTTAAATTAGCGGGGAAATTGTACAATGTACAGTTGTTCATATATACATACAAAAATATTTAATATATAATTTATATAGTACATTATAAATGCACAATGTACTTATATCGAAAATTGTCCTGTGCTACTGGGACTTTTATTAATAATCTTCATTTATATATCAATGTCTCTCCATAATCCGTCTTCTGGATAGAATAATATCATTAAGTGTATTAGAATTACTTCAATACACATTTGGTTCGCATTGAGGTTAATTTATATTACAATGGAATGAATGTTAGAACGTTGACGTTTGTACCCTGAGGAATTGTCACACCTTGATATTTTATTTCATCGAAATAATAATCAATCAATTAGTATACAAAGATATTTTTAAATATATGGTATATTAAATAAAATGGGATCAATTAAAAATACATTATCATCTCGAAGAAATAATACATATATAGCATGGAAGATACAATATTAAAATTTCCGAAATTTTAAATCCATTACTAAATTTTGATTTAAAAGATGAGAAATCATTTCGATTAAAGCTTTATCCTATAAAGTGTAGAATCAGAAAACATATACCGAATTGTTTTTGCACGTGATATGAATAACTGAATCTTTAACATCTTTAACATCTTTAACATCTTTAACATCTTCGCAAAATTGAACCTTTGAACCTTTTTTATATTATATTTTATATATAGTAAAATGAAGATTATACAAAAAATACGTATATATCACAATTCATGATATTCCCGAATTCTGTCTGCACCATTGACAATGTTTTTCTTGATACAGTTATCTATGTTCGGCCACAACACACATATAGTATAGTAATATATGATATTTATGAATGTATAGCATTAAGGACGATGTGCCGAATGCACATGGCACATACTCATTGAATTGGTTCAGTAACCGAGCGCGTGCGGCTCCGCATAATACCGAACAATAACATAATTTATCCTGAATCTTGAATGTATAAAATATTATGCTCTCTAGCATATGTGCATGTGCAACTAACTCTATGTAGTTAGTCTATATGTAGTGAGCTCACGCTCCGCATGTGCATGTTTTGTTTGAAAGAACATTTATGCCATCGAAACTTTCTTAACTTGTGTAATAATATGACGATCGATTTGACGAACCATTTCACAAGGTTACTGCACCCGCACATAATAAAGTTATATGGACGTTGCACACGTACACATATATATACACACATACACACAGAAGCACTGCTCGCCTTTTGTGTATTATACAAAACCATCTTAACGACACTTAAAACATTCTTTATACGTGTATAGTACCGGTATATAATACAAATACATACTATATACAAATACAAGTATATGTGCATAAATATATTTTTTTCCAAGTACTCCCTTGCTAGTGTTACAGTTTAAGTTTGCAAGCCAATTCATGTGTATATATAGATATCCTTTACGGTTATTTCTTCAGTAAGTATTGGTTCAAACACCATTGCCGCGTGCGCGTTTCGCGTGTCCCTCACGTTTTCTTCATTTTTACCAAGAAATTCTTGCGTACATCGCAATTTTATCGGATTCTAGAATACGTCTATACACACGGAACAATTGTTACTTCTCATGACAATCGCGCCAGTGAACATTTAATTCTTGAAGACCAGGTCAGGTTTTTACTCACTATCATAAGTGCACTTTTGCTGGCGCAAGATGACTGACTCCCTTAAAGAGTTTCCAAGTTTAAATAAAAAAAAAATTGGATATGTATTTGCATGGGTTATTCTATAAAGATTTAAAAAAAGCCTTTATATTGTTTGTCATTTTGGAAAATAGTCCACAAAGTTTAATCAACATGAGTATTGGTAAAATAGGTTTTTAAAGTTAGGTTAAGAGGGTTGGGTTGTTTGGTGATATTTGAAAGGTATTTTAAATACCGAGCAGATGAAATAAAAGACATTTGACAAATCTTAGTAGGAGTTAAAGTTGAAACAAAATTATAAAAAAATACATTGTTTTTTTTTTTTTTTAATTTTTTTTTTTTATTTTAGACTGAAATCTTTATTTAATTAGATGTTCCAACTGCTGGAGCACGAAGAATTTACTTTTTTAAATATCATAAACTAATATTTTCACTTTTCCGTTAATTGGAAATGTTAAAAAAAGTTTCTTTCTTTTAAACGGGCTATTTCCGAGATCCTGGTATTGCCAAATATTTTATCGGTTAATAAGCCGTAGCTTTCGTCTGAAACAAAATATCCTTAAAAAATGTGCGAACATTTTAGCCAGTTTTCAATAATCCGTAGAACGTGTATAAAATCATTAACAAATTTGTAATAAATAATATTTAATTTTAGAAATCAATAAAAATATATTATTTGAATTTGATTTAATAAAAACTTTTATCTTTTCCTAAAAATAGATTAGCAATTGAACAATTTCAAAATGAATTTGGTATTATTTTTAGTTCTGCATTTTCCAAAAAAAATACTGCGGATTCCTGAATATGAAAATACATTTTCAAAAATTTTCATTGAAAGTGTAATTAAAATTAATGGAACATATTCAAATTGTGTATTTGTGTATTTGTCAAAAAAAATTACGTCCGTATTTTTAACTTGTTTTAATCGTGATTTAAAATTAACATGTTTTAAATTTTTAGACCCAAATAAAACCGCCTGATTGGCTACTTTCACTGGTTTTATTGGTATTATTATTATTTATTATCCCCCCAATGATGACGGAAAAGTCTACACCGTCACGCCTGATTCAGGGTTTTTCTTTCATCCTTTCAAGGGGCCATGTCACCTTCATTGAAGGCTACGAATCTCAATGACAAATTCATTGAAATAAGACCTTAGCGGAGAGGTCACTATGTCACGACTATGGTGAATTCAATTTGTAGGCACGTAACTATACAAACAAAATATATTATTATTAAAATATTTTGTACCAAAACTATAAGAACTCCTAAAATATACGTTTTACGTGTTAAAATGTGAATGCGGACGGAATAAGACATAACGTATGTTTTAAAATGAAATTTAATAAGTACTCGTTTTAAAACACGATAAAATAGACTGCCCAATCGAAATTCCAGACCTGATTCAGGCCTGAAATACAGTGTATCATTCTGGGTGCTTGAAACACGTAAAACCAGTGAATGTTGAGGGGTCGGTTTTTAATCAATGGTGTTATTTTATCGTGTTTTATTGTGTTTTAAAAATCGCGTTTAAAACATGCAAATTAAAACGAGTGAAAAATACAAGCGGTAGTATTTTGTAGTTTTCTAAATACAATTTTCAAACAATTATATTGTAATTTTAATCAAAATACTATTTAAAAAGATTATATTTAAAAAACTATTTTGTATTTTCAAAATACTATTTAATTTCTAAATACAAGTACCTTCCAAATACTAAAATACTTTTTTAATAGTCTGTTTAAAACACAAATTACAAAATACTTAATTTAACGTAATTTAAAATACTAGTTTCTCTAAGACAGTTTGCAGTTATGACCTATATTGACATGCCAATATTTATGGTCGAAACTTTCACTGGGAATATTCTAAATAATCTAGCATTGTGGTCAGAACTCAAGCAATATTTCCATATTCCCATAAAGTATCTATAAATACATTTTTCGAACAGTCAATATATTTCAAAAATAAATCGTTTGTAACCACTTTGCATATTTTATTATTTCCAAGGATTCACAGATTTAAATATGGACGGATGAATTAAATGTACTTTCGAAAGAGGTTCAAGTAACTTAATATCTTGTACATTCCAAATAAACTTGGGAAAACTTTCCATGTATGCGCAACGCGTAAACATTTTATTATGCAGATAAAGCTCCCGCGCGTTGTCAAATCGTTCGTCGGAAATCAAGAAACATTTCCCCATCTCAACCAGACAATATATACCCGGTGTGTATATCGTGTAAAGTGTGTACGTCCGAGTGTTGTGCATTTGTAGCCCAAACACATAAGAGAATATTGTACTACATTATATATTATACTATATTGTATTTATGCGGTTTCATACACTCACGGAATAAATCATTGTTAGAGTACAGAAAAAAGCTTATAAGTTACGTTTTACGTTGTAGATGTCATAACATGAATTGTATTATGGCACAAAACGTATGAAGTTGAGATTTATAGCCGCCGGGTATAACACAAGGCACTTTAATCATGTGCACTGTTCTTTCGATGCATTCTTATATGTGCATGAATTTTGAAACAATATACATTTCGAAGCGCAACAGTAACAATACGCTGAGTATTTATTTATAAATTCAGAGATAAGAAATTATCTAGACCAGATTTCGGTTTGAATCTGTTTAATCTGTATAATAATGTATATATATATAAATTTACTTATCAGTCCAAAGATACAAATGCGTCTACGAAAAACCACCAATAAATCTCAAGGAGCTAAAGAGTAAAATAAATACTTTAACACCCCCAAGAACTATTAAGGGATGGAAGCAATACGATACGAACGTATTGACCTCAACTCAACTTGTGTTCTATATTTATATATACAAGAAATTGTATCGTCTCTTGAACGGAAGAGAAGACGGTCGATCCGCACTCGCTGCGAATTATAATGTTATACAATGTACACAACAAAGTATATATAAATATAGACATATAGAAATAGATATACGAAACACAAACAGTGTCCGAGTGTATACTTCGTAAGTCCGATGTGTCGAAATTGCGTAATGTAAATAAATAAATCGCTGGCCTAATAAAAACGTGACGATTTTCCGAAAGTTTATCAAGAATATCATCCGTTTGTCTTATATACAAATAGTATAAATGTTATATTTATACCACGCAAACAATTTGAGTATATATAAGTTGCAAATATATTGATATATATTACATTTAGGGCTAAATAAAAAAAAGTAATATAAAAATGGGACTTACCTCACGACATAGTTAACGCACACAACGCTCTGTGGCTTCTGTTTGTCATACACAACGGTCGCTTGGGTAACCACCCAACAATATCCACCGGTGCGTGCCAAAAAGCGATAACGGCTGGTCTCCGTTTGTCCTTTGCTAATTGCTAAAACAAACAATAAAATTTCCAATTAACGGTCGCAAATATTAGATGAATTCTATGGAATTTATTTTCATAATAGTTTATTGCATTTGAAATACAATAAATTTAACACAAAGGGGCGAAACATAAAAGCATCAGCAACCGGGTACCGGGTTTTCAATTTGCGAAAAGAAGGATAACCGGCTGCTTGAACGCATTTCCATATTTATATACAAAGCAACGAACTCTCTACATTACACTGCTTAACTGCGAGGGAAATTCAGTCAACAATAAATACATTCTGCAACAGTTGCAACTTTAAAAGCGCAACCGAATTTCAATTTCTAAATTTACAGCGTTATTTCTTGAGTGCATGTGATTTGTGTGTTCTCGAATATATAAGATAACAATGCGAAAGCATTTATCATGGAATTTAAATTTCATTAGTGGTGGTAAGAACATACATTTTCATTTATATACGATAAGAATCTATTTTGCGAGGATTTTCTTGCCATTTTCTTTTGTATCTATATATTTATATATATACTTATTTGCTATACGTATCGTATAATACAAGTAGACACTTCTCGCTAAACATATAAGTTATGTGTATATACTATACTCGTATATAATATATATATACTAAGTTAGAAAGCGCGAACATGCACAAAAAGGTAACATGTTGCATCAGCGATAAAAACGCATTTTACTAGAATAACTTTATATAGATTTAATTGTTTTCATTAAGACATGACATTATTAATAATATTCGAGTCCAAACTTTCTGCAAACATAATAAAACTATACTTAACGGTTATATCCATCCTTTGAAAGTTCATTGTCTTAAGCGCACCGTGCAGCACAAGCGACCGGGCGCAACATCAAACTTTTCTCTCGGAATAGCTTTAAAGTTTACTAAATGTAATTTGCGCGCACTGTGGGTTGATTGTAATAATATTGTATACAAAGTTATGTTCGTAAAATGTGTATATACGAGATGTATTATAATATGTATTATATGAAAAATAATGTAATTCACAATATCGCTCTCGAATATTTCTGATGTGTCGTTTGCATTTTGCTAGTTTATATTTTTATGTAATGTGATAATATATAATGAACTTATAAAAAACGAGTAGAATAGGGAAAAAAATATAATATATATTCGCATCGTTCTTGAAATAAAAAGGTCATAATTATGATATTTATGACCAGGGCAACTAAAAGTATAACAATGCATGTTTTTTGGCAAAGTCATATCATTATTTAGATTTCTCATAAATATGTTTTAAAAAAATCTCGTTTTTGTAAGCCATACTTGTTAGGGCATATTTGATAATTTTTGGATTCTTTAGGGCATATTTGGTAATATTTTGTATTTTGCCAGTTATTTAATTATTTACGAAAAACATTTTTTATAATATTATATTTTTTTATTTTAATATAGTTAAAAAGTACGATTTATTTTGTAATATTATATTTTAATGACGTATTTGGCTATTTTTAAACCGTCCTAAAACCGTTTTAAAAATCTTTCTTTTAACTTCACCGTTGATACATTTTTTGACACCTTTTTAACCCACTTCTAGTTATATGATTCGGCTCAAATTTGGCACTAACCTCAGGGAATTTTGTTTATATATTTAAAAAAAAATCCTCTCCTGTTTAAGGCAAATTTTTGATTGCCCTGATTTCAATTGTATTTATTTTATGAATTATCCGACTTATAACATAAGTTATGGGATATAGCTAATCTTTACTACAGTATCATCTCTCATAAAAAATGAGGATGTAGGGGAGGAGATGACATATTTCTTTTGCAAAAAATGTTTAAGAAGTAAAAACATGTGAAAAAATAAAAAAATATAAATATTATATTTAATTTCTTCAATTTTAAGTAAAAATTAAGTATTCTTATTTTCGACCTCTTAAGACCATCAATTTAAAGCAAAGGCTCAAATAATATTCCAATTTTCCTTTGCTCTGGAATTATTATTATGGTTTCAATCATACAATAAAATATTAATACCCTAATGGTTTACAAAAAACTACATTTAATAAGATGATTTCTTCATCATTTAATTGTAAGTATACAAAACATATAGTTTTTTATGTTTTGCTTGGAATAAAAAAACCTCCCTTTTACTTATTTTTCACGTATTTGAAAGAAGAACAAGAATTTTAACTTTTGCAAAAAGGAATTTCATACCCTTTTTAATACACAGGCTTTATTTAAGCTTTATTAAAAAAAATATGCTTTTTTGAATATAGGCATAAAAAATGTTCCCAAAAATATGTGCTCTAAGAACATAAATAAAAATAATAAATCTGTCTCCAATAGAGTTGTTGTGTTTTTTAAATAGGCGTACGGTTGCTTTTATTAGGAGCAGATTTTAGTTTTTTTCGGTAATCGATTTTTATTGTAGTATTTTTTTATTATTAAGAAGACAAAATCAAATGCTCTTCAAATGTAATATTTTCGGAAAGTTTTTCTTGTTTATCAAATTTATCTATAACATTTCTATAGTTTATGATTTGTATGACATTTAATAAATACGAATTAAGTAAAAAAGTCCTAAATGAAAATTATAGTGAACATTATTACCACTAAAACACAAAAATTATTGTTACATTTTTTTTTAACAAAATTTTCTTTTGCAAATAGTTTTTTGGCAAATTTTTAGCACCGCTTTTTTAAATCACCAATTTCATTTTTTTTTCTGGATGTAGCAAAATAAATTAAATTAAATAATAAATTGATTTGGTAAATTTATAGATATAAATTGAAAATGATAGTTTAACGAAACCACATTTATTGAATAAAGGTGCTTTTCTGTTCTACCGTTCCAAAAAAAAAAACAGTTTAACAGTAAAAAAAATGATGACGTTATTTGTATACCACCCATGACCCATCGTAATCACTGGCTAATACATATTACATGTTCTTATAATTAATATGATCCAAAGGTTTTTTTTATATGCGGATTCTTCAAATAGTCACGACGGCATGAAATATCTAACACTGACATACATCCCACGAAACAATCATTAAAAGGAAAAACCTTTTGGCAAAACAAAAAAAAAAATATTACAACAGACATTAGAATTAAAGAATAACAAACAAGAA
>JAAAKO020011906.1:0-17444 GCA_010015015.2 Bolitophila cinerea | reverse complement strand
AGAAATTCGGCGCAGCAAAGATACTAAAACTCTTTTCCCCCTCATCATATCTAAATATATATATATATATATATATATATAAATACGTGTGTATAATATATACGTATATATAATATGTTGAATACATAGTATATTTTATATATGATGATATAATTTACTAATTGTGTGCCATACGCCGCGTTAGAGTGGGATGATGGGGGTTGTAAGTTTTAAGATATTTAAAATGTACATCATATATATTGGTATTTTTATTTTATTTTATTTTATTTTTGTAAGAACAAAATATTTGTATAGTATTTAAGAAAATTTATTATTTTCAATTACATTGTTACGAATGTGGGCGTCGTCATAACTCCACAATTATTGTCCCGTGCTGACATGAGTACATATCCATCATTTCCCCAGTAATTCGACCAGGAGTTTTTCACTAGCCAGTATGATTCTCCGTTCATTGTTCCATAACCAACAGCCAGAACAGCATGATCAAGCTCATCAATTTTGTTTTTACTATAAATAATAATTATAAAATTAAAATATATAATTTATATTTAAAAATCGATTCTATTTGAATTTACCATTTCGGTTCGTAATAAACTCCGTGAGAGTAAAAACTGAATGTCTTGTGAGACGCATCGATAGCCACAGAAATTGGTCCGTTCTTGAGCATGGCTATTTTTAGTGCATTCGGATCACCCGATGTAACATTGACCCAACCGTTTATTGGTGCCACTAGCGACACATTGTTTACATGACAATATCCATCCTGTCCTAAGTAGCCTCCGTATTCCTCTTCGGTTGGCACACCACCAATCTTTAACATCCACTCGTATGCTCGGAAGTCCTCACCACCATCACAACCATTGTTGCCGTAACCCCACGAACAATCTACCAATGCTTGTTGAGATAATCTAACCAAATTACCGCCATTTTTAAGGAAAAATGCTCCTTCGATGGCACCGATTGTTCCGAAAGACCAACACGATCCGCATACAGACTGATCTTTAACGGGTGTCACGGCACCATACAGACGCCAATCATGCTGATCCGGAAGATCAGCAGTTTCGTTAGAGTTGTAATAAAATGGCTTGCCACCTATAGAAGAAAAAATATCAATATGTAAAAATGTTTTTCTTTTGTGTATACATTTTAAATATTTAAACTTACCGTTATAAATACCAGATGATCGGAATCCATTGAGTGTCTTTAATTCGTCGTTAGTTTTATCTGTCAAATGATTCACTGTTAGACTGTAACCAAGTTTTGCTCGATTTGTCGAGTGAATAAATCTTAAGTTTTGCATAAAAATGCCCTGTCTGTGTGAGTGCTCTTCGGCGGTATTGTATTTCCGACTGTGCTTTCCAATGAAACGATTGAACTCCATTTCCACGTGTGAAATGTCATACGGATGCATAAACTCTTTCATCGGATTAAATGTAGCATAATGGGCATTTCCAGGTCCAGGGAATCCAACACAAGGTTCATCTATATAAAATTAAAAAAAAGTTTTTAAAATATTTGTAGATTTAATTATATGTATTTAAACTTACCTAGATTAACTTCAAAGACTTCATCAGAAATGTCTTCATGACTATAGTAGTCATAATCCAAATAGTAATGATCATAGTGAGAGCCCAGAAGTGAGTTGAATCCCTTCATTTCATAACGCACTGGAATTGGCATTCTTGATGATGGATACTTTGGTGATTTCTTATAGCGCACCCAGAGAGTGTAAGAGTTTTTCTTCTGTCCGATCTGTTCCTCGTATGTGAATTTATCGCATCTCTGACCAAGCATTTCCTCGGTGCCAGCCAATTGAAAATCTGTGACGTTCGGTAAGATTGATTGTGGCTCAATGCTATAGTCAGAAGTGCCGTTGACTTGAAGACATGTTTCCTTGTTCAGACTATCATCGGTTGTGACCGGAGCCACTTTCAAGGATGATCCATATTCACCATCGTGACTTAGCTGATAGGTCTTCACCATTCCCCCGTAGTAGTCAATGCGAGATTTACCCGCTACGGAGTCATACCAGGCATAAAACGGTTCGGCAATTTCGGCGTATGGAATGTATAGTGTTCCCTTGACCGTGTACACGGAGTCCCATTTTGGTGGGTTAGTTGCAAAAGCTAGATATAGTTAATAAAACATTTGTTGTAGGATTAATTTAAGACTTTGTACAAAACATTTAAAATGTGAATCTACAAAGTAATGATGGAGACATGGAGAGAGAAAACCAGAAAAAAAATAATATAAGATAAAAAACAATAAATATATATGTATTTCTTTAAGCCATCGAAGATGATGGTTTTAACAATATAAATTATAATTTGAGGTTTCACATAATATATGCCTATTTAAATATGTATATATACATCTATAAAAAATGTTTTTTTTTAAATTATCAATAATATAATAACCACATATTTTCCACATATAATTTGATTAAATTAATCGTGAAATAATTACAAAAATATTAATCTAAATCTTTGACGTAGCTTTCTTTAAAATGCACATATAATAAATCCTAAAATTTCTTTGTTATACCTCCTGCAACCAGACAATTGAACACAATAGCTGCAACAAATCTCATCTTGGATGTGAAGCGCACTCTCGCACTTAATCGCCGTTTTATATTAAAAAGAAAATAAAAAAGAAAAAAGATTTAAACTGCGCTGTTAACTGTTACGATCTTCACTCTGCAAACTACAAATAAGAACTGAAAGACTAACGTCGCATCGGCCAAGCTGGAAACTTGAAATTTTGTTCAAATTATTTTTTATTCCTTTTGTAATCCAATTTCTTTGGACTATATACTATATATATATATATATATATTGTGTACACTGTTTTTATGATGAAAAATATGGGTATATTTCGGACGATTCAAATTTACAACCATGACCAACTGCATAAAACTATTTTTTTTTATTTATATACATTTTATTTATCTTACCTGTATAGTTAGTATTACATGGATGTTTCTTTTATCCTTTTGCATTATTTAAAAATATAATATTAAATTGTACTCTGGTATATGTAAAGATTCAATACCTAAAGTAGCAGGTAGATTTGCTGATTTACGATGGTGGGAAACGTTTTAAACATGTGTGCTATTGTATTATTATCATTCAATAACATTCATCGGCTCGAAAAAATTCTACGAAGCAGATCCAGGTACAATATTTTAGAATTGCGTTGACAAAAAATATTTAGTTTTGAATTACAAACAGTTGAAGCCAATGTTGATCAAATCCAATCAAATTGGCCTGGATATTATTGCAAAACATTGCTGAAATTTAATATTATTAAATTGCGATCATGGTTTTGCAAAATAGTACGAGCTAATAATGTTCAATATAGACTCATTTTCGCGAAAGATCAAGAGTTTATCACTACAAATGTGATTAGCGGTTAGCATACGAATGGACTGTTGTTATTGAAATTGATTTAAAATGTAAAATGAAACAGCAAAGAACTATTTTTCCTACTATAATTAGATATTTTTGAAACATTTACAATAATTACAATGAAAATACATTTAGGCAATTATGCTTTCGGCTGCGATCTCTTCGAAAGGTTCGTTCGGAAGTCGAGCGGGATTCTATAAACAGATATAAATGATTAATAAAGACAATTCACATAGCATTTTGGAGAAAATAAATTACCAGTTTCTTTGAACGTTCTTCCAGAATACCGTAAGCAAAATGATTCACAACGAATCCCACGGGTAATGCGACGCCTTGAACCCGGTATAATGCAGCATTGTTTTCGTTGGCAACCTTATGAACTGATGAGATTGTGCATCGACCTAGGTGAGCTGTGGAAGAGACCATAGGTCCCCTACTGATATCAACATGGTTCCCCAGTCGATACAGAATCACTGATCCTAAAAAAAATAATGTTTAGTATTAATTGATAACCCTTCAATGTGGCCAATCATAAGAAGTAGACGACCATGGCAAAATGCATCCAAAGGTCGTATAAAAACCATTAAATAAATAATACAGTACTAAATCTTTGATAAAACGTATATTACAAAAAAATAATTAACGGGTTTCAATCACCGGTATTTAAAATAAGACAATCGGTTACACAAGGATGTCCCTAAGTTTGCTGCTTTAATTATTTAAATTGAAACAATCATGTTTTTAAAAGCTGAATTTGAGAAAACTTCTGCATGACAATAAAACTACATGCATTCATTGATCATATTTTTCTGGTGCTACTTAACATTGCTTCGTCAGAGATTTTTCTTATAAGTCATTATCTGAAAATTGCAATACCGCAATATACATAAAGTGATGGCGCTAGTGACATATGATCTTAATGCTTGTGACGTAATGTGTTTGGCGGAGATGGCTTGGTTCAAAACAGAAGAAGAGAGAAAAGAGATTTTGGGATATTTTTACAAGGTATAGTTTGCCTGTCACCTTTGTTACACGTTACGAATATGCTCTATATATATGCTGCAATATCTTTTGGATCAATATAAAATTTAACAACTCAGCTTTCGCAGGAATAAAAATATGGTGAACATTATGAGGCTTCACTCGGCTTAAACTATTGACTGCAATACTAAATCACCTCTACGTTTGCGAGACGCGAAATTATCATCTACCAAGAGCAGAAAAACATCATAAATCATAATATAGTAATTTTTACTTACCCGTTTTAGAAATACTTGGTAGCTGTTCTCTCTTGTACGGATTATCTCTGAAAATTTCCAGTGCTAAATCATGATTTACTTCAAGTCGTTCAATTTTTAATTGTTTAGAAGCCAATTTTATCATTTCGGCTGAAATAGCACGTAGTTCTTCTTTGCTGGGTATCCAAGCTTCTTGGTTAATCGAAATATCATGAACAAAGCTTCCGGATTTTATATTTGGACTGGGAAAACTGTGCAACTGTATGTTTGCATTGTCCTTGATGCATTCCTGCAAGGCTGCACCAAGCATAAACGAACACGTCCGCCAGAAAGCTCTAAAATATAAAGACGTAAATGGTTTACATACATTCTTTTTCTTCTATAAATAAATGGATGTGTACCTATTTACAATATGCGGATCTGCTGCAGTAAAATTCAGTAATTGAAGTGTACAAGAATCTTTAAGAGGTCTATGCATGTCCCAAGGTACAGTTCCATCTACTAGTGCTAAAGCACTACGTTTGCACTGTATTTCGCTTAAATCTAAAATATAAAATAATCTATTATAAATATTCTTTTGCAAAATATTATACAATCAAAATACTTACGCTGGGCACAATTAAACGGGGTGGAAATATGTTTATTCATGACCAATGTAGTCTCATTTGGAAGTCCGACATATCGTACTTCAATTTTTTCAACTCGTCCGACATGGTCTCTCTGACGACGCTGTTCCAATGTAAACAGTTCACTTCTGCGCTGCTGAACTTCCACAGACGACAACCATCCTGTTAAAATATATAATTGTAAATTAAAATGATAATGTATCCTCCATAACCTATAAAACTCACGTTGATTGATATGACCGAGTTTTGACGGAATCGAGAATATCTGAACCTTGTTTATTATAGCATTCATTGCCATGATAAATGTGTGTATTTAAATTTATTATTTAATCTTTAAACTTTTAAAAATCCGGCAAAATATAACATATTTTGTCAATATGGAATATATTATGAGAATTGTGAACATAGAAATATATTCCTATTCCATTTTCTTATATGAACATTTGACATTGACATAATGTACTTTAAAACAAAAGTACTTTAAAAACTTCTTAGACAATCTGACAACCACCTAAATGTATACTTTATGGAAAAAGCTAATGTTGGTCAATAGATGGCACTTTTGTTACATACATTAGGGCGGTTTTGGTGTTGCCAAAAAGAAAACAGATTATTTTTTTATTTTTCGGCAGTGCTTTATTGAATACACCGTTCTGTCGCGCCTTGCCTTATTGTTGTTCTTAAACTTTTTACAGGATTTTTGAACAGTTCTTTTACCGTGGTGATATACTTTCTGCGGGTAGAGTACTGTCTCTTTCATCGGCAGCATCCATGGTGGACTCCTGACTTTGTTTTCTTCTTTGCCACTTCTTACCTTCAACATTAGCATTCTGTAGGTTGTACCCCAGGAAATGAAGTCCGCTTCGTTACACAAGGTTTTAAAACTCTCCTTGATTTTCCAGTTCTTGTGCCACAATTTTGAAGTTAAGGCATATTGGAAGTTTGCTCTCCCTCTTGAAAGTTGATGGGTTTATCGACATGCATGTAACACTTCGATCTGGATTTCTTTATTTCTTCAATCCACAAGTAACAGGTAGTGCCTCTTTTACTAGGAGTTCGTCTTAGCATTGCCGCATCACAAGCTCTTGCTACACCCTTCTACAGTTATTTGGCTAAAGGGTCTGTTTCATGGGTCAAACTGCAGTCTTCCATAACTATGTCGAATATACTCCTCCATCGAAGAGTTTGTATTTCTATTTTGGCTCTGTTTTTGGGTTGCTGGGATCTCCTTGTCCCTTTGATTTCGAATATTATGGAATGGTGATCGCTGTGTGAGTATATACTTTTCGCTGAATCCACCACATGCCATCATGGTATCAATGAGTTTTACTGGCCATGGTGATGTCGATAATCAATCTTACCCATTAGACTTTTTTTGAAAACATTGATCTTAAACCAAAAAAATGTTTTTTTATTAAACAGAGCAAATGACATTTAGTAAATATTAAAAAGGCCAATAGAATATATTTTTAAAGGATTCAAGTAAAATGCGTTCCTTGGGTCCAATTTCAGTGTTCGCTCACGTTAGCTTGCAATAAAAGCAAATTCGCGTTGAAGCATCCATCTATTTAATTATGACCGAGGCCCTTCAAGCTAGATTGCCTAGGATAGCATGAAATTCTTTTGTGGTCAAACTGTGTATAGCGTAAAATCTTCTCAAAATTAACACTGTTTTCTTTTGCCCACCAGATTCGCCCGATATTTCGTCCACTTTTTGAAAGGTGCAAGGTTCTCGTGTTTCCATAGATTGATGTATTTTTCGTATTGTCTCTGACCCAGGTGAGGCTGTGTGTATCTTTTGCTTTTTGAAAGTTTTACTGATAAGTATAATATCAGCTCCCTCGTCAATATTTGTCTCCTTCATGATGTCCTAAACTGCCTTACAGTGATTCAGGCTTATTTCGAATAACCTTCATCCTCTGTTCTTTAAAACAACATCAATTTAAATCAATTTAAACAAAAACACATAGTGAGGAAGAAAGAAAAACAATTATGAGTTATTTATTCGAAATTTATTTTTGTATATATCATCTTTGACTTTACTGCATCTTCTACAAAGTTTGAAGTAATCTTCCTGGTTCTTGGTTGGGACAAATGTTCAGCAATATGCCTGTTTTCATTCTCGGATACGGATTTATATTTTGTCTAATTTAATAAACTTGTTACGCATCTGTGTACAATAAAAGAATCAGTAGACAATACAGTCGTCTTCAAGGACTTCATCAGAAAGAAACTCGGTTATAAACCAAAAGTTAAAATGTTATTAAATTTAATATCTTCGTATATAATTATAGGTAGGGTTCATCAGTAGCTTCGGAAGTCCCGTTCTAAATCCCGGCGCCTGATCTTTGAAAATATTTAAAAGGCAATTTTAAGAAATATTCAAGCTGTATAAGTATAGAATATGGAAATTAATGAATAAGAGCTTAATAATGCCTGCTTTGGCAAAATTAATGATATGCCGTATTTAGATTGTTTGGCTTTACTCTCAAACGTGCGCATATGTTTATAGAACAACAATTTTTGTAATCCAGAATTAAAAATGAAAATAGAATTTTGTAAAAGAGAATTTTTGAAAAACAAATCTATTATAAAACATAACTTTTGTTAAAACAGAATTTAAAATCTGTAATTATTTTAGTAAAATACTATAGTGACGATATGTCCCCTCCTTAATATATTTTCGGAATACTCCTATGCCTGGTTAGCTTCCTAGATGGATTCGTTTATTCTTGTTTTCTTGCGCGTACTTTCCTCCTAAGAGTCGCTCTGTGTTTGTTGTATTAGTGGCACTGATTCTTTTGGTTTGACTTTTTCGTTGCCCTTTCTTTGGTTTGGCTTACCTACTATGACGTCAGTGAGGGAGCCTAATTGCACATTCGAATGGCTTGCTCAGGGTCCTTTTTGAGTTTGAGGTCTCTGTGATATTTTACGGCTTCTTTTGCTTTTCCATAATATGTTTAATATGTTTAGTTATGTGATATCACCAAAAGATTATAGACACTTTCCTTCCAATATGCCAATATGATAATATAAAATTTAACTGAGATTACAGAAAAGATTATGAATCTGTCAAATTTCGACGTTGCGCGAGATCACAAAAAGTGGCGCTAACGTCGCATTTAGAAAAAATATATACAAAATAATCCAGGCAAATCAGGTTCTGCACATTATTTCAGGCGGAAACTTGACATTTGTTTTTTTTGTTAGTTTGGTTTAAAATTCAAAACAAACCACCTAGGAAAGCAACAGGATCCAAAGTTGTGCTGAAGTGCAGTTTATGCTGCAAAGCTCCAAAAATGTGATGTTGTTTTGATCTTTCATTTTCATTTTAAGGAGCTAAAGGGAATAAAAAAAAACATTTTTTTTAATAACAGCTTAATTAAATTTTACCATAAAAAAGAATAAAGGTTTAAAAAAGGTTTTGGTAAAAGAGTACTATTTCACAAACCATATCCCTCTATCTCATGGGGACGTTTGCTCTGTCTTTTTAGCGTTCAGTGTTCTTGAGAACCTCTATCTCCCACATCACGATATACGTTTTTTTTAATTTCAAATATCCTAATAACTATCGATATTTTTCTAAGGTCATAATTCCATTGAATTCATTGTTTTATTGGCTCCAATGGGAAAAATACAACTAAATCTCAATTGCAAGTAAATAAAACTTCAGTAATTTAAGTCTTTATTTTTATTAAAAATATGGTTTATAAACGCTTTGTTGTTTTTATTGGTAATTGTTCTTTGGTCAGATGTGTAACAAAAGAAACATGAACTAATATACATTTAAAAGTTTTATTTATGAGCACGATTTTATAATTCATACACTATTATTAATTTAATATCACAGTTTCTTTGTGATGCTTTCATTGCCTTGCACACTTTTAGGTTTAATGTTTAAAATTGAAAACGATAAGGTTTTCTTATGTAAATTTAATAATGTATATATATTTAACTGTATAGTAACTTATAATTATTGATTGTGATCATGAGTTAATTACAAAAATGTACGCATTACAGTCTGTGGTAACTATAAACTAAGAACATTTGAATTATTGGTTTGAGCGATACTTTCATAATCATAATTAATTAATTGAACAAAAAATAGTTTGTCAACTTCCATAGAATAAAATTAAACGTAAAAACGGATGCTAAATTCGATTTTATCGAGAGGCCTTGACTTGTCAAAGCAGGTAGTACGTTATTTGCTACCGTCAGAGAACTTAATGCGAGATCACTAGTTATTCTATGACTTTGTGTATTAATAAGAGATGCTATTTTCTCTGCCTCTCTCGAGCAAGCTTCTATTTGGATGTAGCTTGGTGAAGTATTTGTACTCTGAATTGCTACAAATAAATCCGTCTCCATCGTCAAAAATCCACTAAGTCTACACTCAGATACTCGAATGAGGCGTTCCAATGCTTTAAGTACAGCACGTAGAATAAGAGAGTCCATACTTTTCCCTTTCAGTGCATACAAAGCTCTATCAATTTGCTTTCGTGAGTAAACTATTCGAATTGCACCTGAACATATCGAGCAACAAGCACCAGGTGGTACGATTCGCTGACAATGTTCACTTAATAGTTCAGGACATTTAACTGAAGTACAACGTGGTCCCATTGTATCTGTGAGTAAGCCAACCTCCTGACATTGACCCATATAATCCACCAAAGAGTAATCTAGAATCATTTTAAATCTCAATTAAAAATTAAAGTTTTTTTTTATAATACCACACATACCACTCCATGCCTCACATTCGCTACGATATGTAACTCCATTTATACCACACACTCCCAAACTGTTTGACTCTCCTCGACAACTAGAGAAACATGGACTAGAATAATCTAACTTAGATTTAGCTTTGAGAAGATGACACAGGCTTGGATACGTTCGTCTTTCTATACTGCATACTGCCTCTGAAGGAGCACATGATGATGACGTATTTACTGCAAAATTAATATATACTAATATTATATATATATATATATATATATTAAAAAAGCCCTATCAATTTCTTACCACATTGAAACTGGTTACAGGGTCGATGCATATTTGTCAAACAAACCCGTCGCATCTCCACACATTTTGTGTTTAACGGGCAATTTGCAGTCTGACATGCTTTTATTGATCCACAAGACCCAAATTCGATGTCGTTGTCTTGTAAACCTTTATAAATTGATTTAATTTTTTTTATATTGTTTCTTTTTTAATGATGTTTGTATACCTGAACACTTTGCCACACAAGCTGACGAGTATGTGTTTCCGTTCTTACCGCAGACAGGAACATGATGTGGAGGACAATTACATGGCAAACTCGTAAATGATTGATCAGATATTCCTATAAATTATATGTATCTAAATGATTATAGTTACAAAGTATATAATTATTAATTAGTATACAAAGATTAGGGTTAAACACAAAAAAACACTTAAGAAAACGTCCTTTTTATGCCTGTATCACATTGCCGCCGACTTTTGCTTCTGACTGCTGTCCACATTTTCTAATGATGTATAGTTCAAATTATTTAGTACTCATATTGATTCGGACGTTTATGAATGACACTAACAAAACTTGGCAGCGGTCGGAAGCACAAGTCGGCAGCAATGTGATACAAGCATTAAAAACAAATTAAATTATAAGGTGTTTTTTATTTTCTGGTGCACAATTTATGGAACATTTTGAAATTTGTGGAGCATGTTTTTGAATTAATGGGAGTACAATTTCGAATATTAAGATTTTTTATCATATTTATACATACCTGGTATATGACACTGCTTTTTGGTGCATGTGATTTCGCCTGCAAAACAGCTACAAATATTGCATTCAACATAGAACCACGAAGCATGTTCAATTTTTCGACCCGCAAGGCTACATGAATCATACGACATACAAGGTAGAGGTTGGCAATGTTCTATTCTTCCTGATATTTCACAACGACAAATCTTCACGCACCCTTTTTGTCGCAAAGATACCGGTATGCGAACATATGTGCCAGCTGGAACCATATACGAAGATGTTTCACCCAAACGACATCCAGTTACACAAGAATGGCTACTATCACCATCTCTGCTAACCAAGCAAACTTCAGTTGAATTACAATCATTTCCTTTACACGGAGACATAATTTTATGATTGCCTGAATGATGTGGCAGGTCACTAGGTTCTGTGAAAGGTTTTAGTGAGATGCATGACATGTTCGGATCTTCTAGAGATAACTTAGAACATATCGATTCAGCTGTGTGTCCGTTTTCCATTTTTGACCAATCTAGACACTTTGATAAAATATCATAACAGTCCTCACGACAAATCTGATTCGCGTGTCGACTTCTTGAGCACGGCTTAATATGAATAGCACAAGCGATAGCCATCCACACTTCTGGTGAACATTTTGTAATATTTTTTATGGGTAAATTTAGTCCAGGCAAACTTAAATATCCCTAAAAGATAAAAATAAAAACCTACTGTTAATTACAAAAAAAGTACAATTAGGAAATTAACCTTTTCTTTCCATTGTTTTACGTCAGACTGAGCAGCTGTATCTGCTTGAAGATCGCAACTTCGGAATAGTTCTGTTGGTCTGTTATTGAAGTTTGTGCAGAATGATAATCCTTCGCATCCAAGTTCACATGGTTCGTCCACTGTAATAATATTATCAATTGAAATAATAAAACATTTTAACTTAAATATTAAAATTACCTTCATCCAGACATTGTCTTAATGCAATCTCATTAATACTTCCGTAGCAGTCAAACTCAAAGGCTCCTCGATTTGCAGTCCAGTCATTTGAGAAAGTCTGAATGCATAACCTCCGACATTTTGGAGAGAATGCCTTATGACAACAGTGCAGCTTGGCCGAATCCATTCCGATTTGATTGATTTGTGAAACTTCTTTGGATGAAGTAGGAACGACAATTTTTCGGCCAGCCGATAAAAAGCATTGCCAAAGAGGATCATGAGGAAGTGGTGGACCGCAGCTTGCCTTCTCCAGTTCGTCAATAATTTCGTGTGTATTGTCATTTGTCAACAAAATCTCTTTGCATCTTTTTTGACAAATTGAGCTCGAAGAGTAATCACAGCATGGAAGATCTTTTTAGTAATTAAATTGTATTTTATTAAATATAAAATATATATATATATTAATAATTACATTGCTTCGAATTGTTTATAGGTGTTGAGTTTGTGAAACCATGAACACATTGCAAAACGTTTGGATTGCTTGAGTTATCGCTACACATTTTATTAACCAGTATTCGATTTTCCTTAATAGAAGCATCACGGTTACGAAAAATATCTCGACAAGATTGTAAGCATTCTGGTGTTCTGGCACCGGCACAACATTCGTCACCAGTTTCTATTCGATCAAAGCAAGAAAATAAATTTTGCTCATCACTCTGACGACATCCTTCAGAAAGATCTTGTCTCGACGCAGATGTTGCACATGCATTTTGACATCGTGTTGACATTGCCATGGGACAGCACAGACGACCTGACCACTGCGCTCCCTTTGAAACAGCTGTGAATGAATAAAAAAAAAATTAAAAAAGGTGTAATAATTTTTATATATATTATGTATTAGATAAGTTCTTTGACTACATTTTAGTTAAATAGTTTTTGTTAAACAGCTAATGATTTTGCAATATGTTTTAAAATTTTTAAATTCATGTTTTATGAAAATAGAAAAAAACATATATGTTATTATGGGCAATTGTGTTTTTTATTTTAATTTTATTCCTTTCAAATTTCGTTGAGGAATATTCAACTGTTTAGTGAAGTTTACGGCGACATGTGAATATCAAGAAAATGCTCACAATCTTTGCCAGTCACTAGAATTGCAACTTTCTATTATAAAGTTTTGACACTTCCATTAAGAGTAACTGCGGGCTACAGTTTACTATCCCAATGTAAAACCAAATAATGACCATTTTACTTCCCAATTAAACGGAGAAACGGAAATTGTTTTTTATTTTTTTATTTTGAAGGTAAACTCGGCTTATTTGTCACTAGGTGATGAATGCTTATGATGATAAAGAAGAGTCTTCCAGTATATGGTTTTCCAAGCATGATAAGCCATAATGGAGTTAAAACAGCAAATGAGATCTGTGACATTTTTAAAGGTTTTTTTTGTAAGAGTGTATATCGCGGAGGAGGTCGATAGTGGTTGTTCTGTGTCTCCACCTCGTCTTCTACAACACTATGATTCCGTTAACTGAGGATCCATACTGATCAGTATACAGAATATGTCAGCTGATCTTTTAAAAATCGATGTAAGCAAAGGAAAAGGTCCTGGAGACATAGCCCCTTAATACTGCAAAATTGTGCTTCGACACTCACTGATCCACTTCTTTTTATTTTAAATGTATCACTTAAAACAGGGATGTTTCCAAGTCAATGGAAGGTGTCGTCCATAATACCAATTTTTAAATCTGGTTACGCTGTGCATTTTTATAGAATTGAATCTATCCAGAAACGATTCTTGCCTTATGCATTGCGTCGACAGGGTTTGAGACGAGTCGATGACTATGTCCTTCCGCCCTATATTGTTCATTGCGAGCTCATGTGTCTGGAGACCTAAGACTCTCTCTTTTCGTCGTAAAAATGCAGGTATTTTCTCCTGATATGTTATGTAATCGCATTGATACTCCTTATTTGTTGTCTCTTCTATTAGATTTCAATGTCCCATTTAGAACGACTCGTTCACATGTGTTTCTACGTTTAAGGAGACACACAGCTAATTATGGACGTGCTGAGCCAATAAATTGTATTTCAAAAGCATTGAATGACGTTGCCAGTAATTTTAATTTTTATATATCCCGTGAGGTGTTTCGGCGAATCACTCGATCTTTAAATCAATCCTAAATCTTTGTAAAAGTTGTATGTGCTCAAAAATTATCGTCTGGTTAAGTAACATGGACAGCCGATGTTCGATCGGTGTTTGGACAAATTGTAATATGAGTTTGACAAATGTTTTATCCTTGGTTTCTTGCCTTAATTTTTTTTTTAAGTTTTTATTTCTTTTCTTTTTTGTAATTTTTAGTATTGATATTTTCATTTTTTTTTGTTTAATTTATATGTTTTTTTTCATTTTGATTGTTTGTACTTTTGTACATTTTATTTAATGGAAATAGAGTTGTACAATTGTGGTACAATTAACAATGTTCAATAAATGTCAGTTGACGTCACATACAAAAAAAAATAATATATATATTTAATATATTATGAAATGATCCCCTATGTTCAGTTTCATTTTTTTTTGTAAATGCGTTTAAAAGTATTTTTTTTTACATTTTTGATTTTATGCAATTGTATTTAATAATATTAAGTTTATTTAGAATTTTGCCAATTTTGGTTGGACATATAAATAGAAGTTTGTATTTCAACATAATAAAAAAATACACATTTTTAAATATTTTATTGGAAATCTTTTGCACTGCTGCAAATCACCTGTACATAATCTTCACAAATTTCTGGCAGAGCTCCTCCGGAAGTTAGATCAGACCTCCCTCATCTGTACACAGTGCTTCTTCAAGATTTTTTGCGGTTTTGTCCTTATTAGAAAACCTTTTGTCTGCCCACGTGTGTTATGGGATTCTGATCAGGACTCTATGGGCAGGCCAGTCTAACACATGGATATTTTGCTCCGTAAAGTTAGTTTAGTGTCATAATTCTGCTAGAAAATCCAGTTAACGGACATTGAATTAAATATATACAACAGTTCAATAATAACTAAAATATATCAGCAAAATTAACTCTAAAACAGTTCGAATAGAACTCGAAAAAAGTTATATATTTCTTATTATTAATAATGTGTGCTTAATATAATTCTTCATATTTAATATAAATGTCTATAATAATACATATTATTTATTAAAATATATATGTTAAATATGAAAAACAAAAATTAGTTTACTATATTTTATAGTATAATAAATAAATAATAAATAATTACTTTAATTAAACTTTATAATCTCTTCTATTTTGATTGGGGCCGCACATCAAGCACAAAATGGCGCACCGACGCGGCGTCACACAGCAGCTCACAAAACTAAAAAGTAAACATAAAAAAATAATTTGCAAGTAGAAGTCTACGCAAACATTGCTTCTTCATTTTATTTTGGCCGAGATAATAAACGAAGCGTTTTAAAATGGTTCGAAAATAGATAAAACCGAAACAGGTTTTCCTAGTTATTTTTTATGTTTTGCGAAGACGTTTTTCGAGACTCGAGAGAGCTCAAAAACAATTACAATTATTTTCGAGAAATAAAGTATATTAAATTTAAGGATTCATTACGAATTTCTTTATAGGTCGGATTTATAAAAACTCGGAATTGTCTGCTGTGCGGACTCCTAGGTTCAGTGCTGCTAATAAAGATATTCTTGGGGCTATCAAATAAAATATGATAATTTTATTTTTATTTTTAAAACACAAGATAAGAAGGAAGTTTTTAGACCCTCTAAATATAGACTTACCTTTCACCGTTTACAGTGTGTATTTTTAGGTATGTAGAGAAAAATGAAGCCTATTAAAACTATTGTTACCAAAATTTTATTGATGTTAAAAACTATTATAAAATGTTAAAATAAAATAATATGTAATAATATATGTAATATGCGTAATATGCCAACCACCCTAAATGGCGACACTATGTTGTATTCGCATTTAGTTATAGCAAGTGGAGATCCCTTAAAATTCAGCAGGCTTATTGGCTAAGCCTCAATTTGATAGAGTGCTTTTTTCTCCAATATAAACATATTGCCTATTTTAATTTCATACGGATTCCTTCCAAAATTTAAAAAGCGTAATGTTAGTTATAATTGAGAGTTATGGAAAGATAAAATATCTCAGATTTATTTTGCATTATTTTAATATTCTTTTGTCATAATAATCGTTTTTTAAATGATTGTATTATTTCATTTTATATTTATACTACCATACGTATTTTTAAATTTCAATTAATCAAATTATTATTTAATAAACATGCCATGCTAGCAAAAGCCCTACCAAAGATATAAATAATTAAAGATTGTTAAAAATATTTTTTTCTGATTACTAGCCGTCAGAGTAGGTTTTCAAAAGCCAATCCAAGCAGCACACAAGTTATAATAACTAATTTAGTTGTCACTAAAACTACGCAATTTACAAAAATATGACTAAAAAGTTGTAATAACTGTTGTTTATACTATATAACTACCAAATAACCACATAATTACTTGGTTATACCGTCAAATGTATCCGAAGTCAGTATGTAGTTACACCTTCTATAATTATGACTCTTTCATAACTACTTTTTATACAGTCATTTTTAAAACCTTACAACTACCTTACAACACCTTAAAGTCTTGGTTTAAACGTTAAATATTTGTAAAGTCATTATGTAGTTACACCATCAGTAATTATAACTCTTTTATAACTCCTTTTTATACAGTCATTTTTTAAAACCTTAAACTACCTTACAACACCTTAACGACTTGGTTATAACGTTAAATATTTGTGAAGTCAATATGTAGTTACACCATCAGTAATTCTGACTCTTTTATAACTCATTTTTATAGAGTCATTATTAAAAACCTTACAACTACCTTACAACACCCTAAAGACTTGGTGTGTCGCTCTAACTCAATTATAACTGTTTATTAACTTGATTGATATTGCAACTACATTATAACTGATTTACTACTTGGTATTTCAAATACATTTGACAGATGTCATTATGTAGTAACTTCCCAAGTAATTATAACTCCTGTGTGACTCAATTACATGTGTGACTCATTAAACATGCGCCATTTGTATTTCAAACCAAATGATTTTTAATTTATAATATAAACAGAAAATTATATTTTTATGGCATATAAGTTATGTTATACTACCGTTAACATAAAAAAATAAAATGTGATATGATTTTTACACACTATAATTAAGATTTTGATCAAAAATAAAGCCAAACAAAAATTTAAAAAAAATTATAAAAATATATAATATGTTAAATATGGACTTTTTTTAAGGCCAATTAATTTTAAATAAGGTAACATATATACCTTCACGATAAATTTAAAATGGCAACATGATTTTGAGTATGTAGTCTATATAGATTTTATAATTGTATTTACTATTTGCCAAATATAATAAAAATATATAAATTATTTAATATGGCGAAAACTTAAAAGAAAAGAGATG
>JAAAKO020011895.1:0-17446 GCA_010015015.2 Bolitophila cinerea | reverse complement strand
CATATGCATTCCAAGAATCAACTTAGCTTCGCCACTATCTGTCATTTGAACGATAAAAGTATAAGTAATTGTTGTTTAATATTCTGCTTCAATTCTTTGTTATTGCTGAAGATCAGCAAGTCGTCCACATAAACGGAAACAATGAGAACGTTCGTACCAATGACATGGTAATAGATACAAGTATCAACTTTCGAACATTTTAGTCCAGCCCTCAATATTGCTGATCCTAATTTCTCATTCCAAATTCTGCTTGCCTGTTTTAGGCCATATAATGATTTCTTTAGTCGACATACTCGCGTAGTACCATCATTCATTCCGTCAGGTTGTTGCATGTATACTTCTTCCTTCAAATCTATCTGCAAAAGCGCGGTGACTGCGTCTATAGCTGATCAATGTCTAGATCGACGAGTACCGGACTACAGGTGACAATGTTTCTGTATAATGGTTTTAAATACCCACTTGTTGGAAATAGCCTTACGTCCTGCAAGTAGATTCATTAAAGTACATGTGTTCTTCTCGAGAAGAAACTGAAACTCTTCGTCCATAGCAGTTTTCCGGATTGCTTTACCGATAAAGCTTCCTTTACTATCTCTGGATCACGTTCTGACTTTGACTGTACTTCTTCCTCTGCATGGGATGTATACTTGACATTGAGTTTACGGGATCGCTTTGATTTTCTTGGCAATGGTTTAACTTCATTTTGTTGAACCTGGAGATCTGCATTCTGTAAAATAGTTGAGTCTCCTGCGATTAAGTTGTCATTATTTGATGGAATTGTATTGAGTTCACTTGCTTCATTTGCCCCATTTATCTCATCCACTTCATGTCTATTTGTGAATAACTCATAATAGAAATTACTGAAATCAGGCAATGTGCAATTAAAATCGGATCGTACATCTACCAAGCTACACGAATTAGACTTCGAATCAAACTTTTGTCGTTTCTGCTGTGGTATATGTACCATCGCCTTACAACCGAAAATCCGTAAATGGCTCAAGTCTGGTTGATTTGATGACCATACATCTTCTGGTGTTGAGTTGCATGCCTTGCTCGGGGTTATGTTTATTATGTTTGCTGCCGTACAGACTGCTTCTGCCCAGAATTTGATTGGAAGTCTGTGTTTTCGTCTTGTATGTGTGCGTAGTTGATCGGTTCAACCAGCAAAATGAGACGCGATTTTGCCTAAACATCAAGATTTTTTCGTTTAATTGCGTCAGATTCAGCATCTGTATCCGACACAATGCCCCACAAACCTTCTAGTTCCAAATATCCATTCACTGCAAACTTCCAAGTGCCAAAGTCTTCTCTTCCTCTCAATTTTACAAATATTTTAGTTTAAATTATATAACATCTCATTTCTAATAAATTCTACCCCAAAATAGAGGTTAAACATGGTAAAATTTTGAGGGTGTAACGTTATATGAAATTGAATTAGTTCTCTTAGTACAATATTTTAGATTATAAGTTTACGCACTACATAGGCGATTTATAATATTTTGTGAGTAATAATCTATAACTCATCTAAGGTGGCGTTTGTCCCAAAAATTTATATATTTTCGATACTCTTCTATATGCCTATATAATTAAATATTACTTTGGTGGGTGGTCTTAAAGTGTACTTTACCCATAAATATTATATGTAAGGTTTTTAATGGGATTTCCCCCAAAAAATCATTATGCCAAACCCGTATTTTGGGGTAAAATCTAATGATGCAGTTATATATAAAAATATATTCAATATATTCCTATTTTTTATTTCTTCAAATAATGAAATTTCATACAAACTTTAAAAACCCCTAAAATGGTGATTAGGCGTTAAACACAAAAAATATATGCATAAAATAATTAGAAGAAAAATGTTATTCCAATGGCATAACATTTTAACTTTATGGGGCTGCGCAATAAAGTGTACCTTAGCCCTTAAACAGCCCAGCAACAGTCAATCAAAATTAAAAAAAATATATTTAAAATGATAACAATAATCGCACAAATATTCAGTTTAGGAACAATGCATAATGCACAGGGGGCCACTTGGATCTTTAAGATATTCAAGCCAGCGAACAGATGTATATTCAGTGATGACCGTGAAAAGAACTCTCTGAAAACAAAGCCCTTATTCTTTACTTGCGATAACAGCCACACATTCCCATAGTTAGATAAAATCTCTGTTAAAACAGTTTTCGTGAAATATAAAGCTATAAGTTGTTAATTAAACCGGCCTTTGTATAGAGGTAGAACCGCATCTTTACCTACAGAAAAAGTTCGATTGGACCATAAACGATTAAGAGTAGTCAGTACTAGTGCTGCTTCTTAAATTATTCTTCAGGAGTCTAAAACGATATCTCCAGATTGACGCAAAATAACAGATACACACATATACCCCTACAAATTTCGGTCTTCTTCTGTATTATTGAATTCCTGAAGCAGAAACCAAACATTTTCATATATTATGTTCCAAATTGAAGCCTATGCCTTGATTTATCACTTTGCACAGTCTTTAAGCGCTTTATATTGCACAAGCCAAACGGGATTATTTTAAATTAAGAGAATCCCTTTCTACAATTCACAAGGCAGTTTTTTGAAAGATAATTGTGATTGAGCAGAACTTAAAATAAACATCAATACATTAACATAGTCTAATCTTGGCGATTTTTATTTGATTTATCCTCTGACTGGTTCAATGGTGTCCATTGTAAACATACCCAACCTATTTCTTTATGGTTATGGAGAGATTTTTAATTTATATTCAAGGTCTCGCAATAATAGAAAATGTGGTAAGAATTGATCTTTTTTTGCTCCTTTGGATGCTCGCTGAACCGATTCACTGGCTGAATACTTCTAAACAAGTTGAAAGGGGCAGTTTTAATTATGTGATTCATATTTAATTAAAAAAACATATTTTATAGTTGTCCTTAGCCATTTGGGGAGAGAGCCTTTAAATCAAGTTTCATTTGTACAGTTTTTTATGATATTTATTTAGCATTAATTTTGAGACATCCTGTAATTTTCTTATTATTTGTAGGATTCGAGGATTTTTGTCGAGCATATGCTCTACAGTGAGAGAAACCATTTTACTTTTTTATATTTTCTTTCCGTATCTTCACTAAGAAATATATCGTTAATGCTTACAATGGACACTGGTTTCAAGCTCTAGCTAAAACCAAATTGTGGATTCTATTAAAAAAGGATGGATTACATCTATACAAGGTGAAATCAATCGAACAAGGATAAAGTGTCTGATATCTGTGAGTTTATACAGTACCGATGTCGATCAATGAAGTTGGGAGTCAATCTAGAGCCTTATTTCTGAACTCCTAAAGAATCTTTTAAGAGCAACACTAGTCTTAGGTAATTCCGACAATATTAAATTGTGTATGATCCCAACGGACGCTTTTGCGGCGTCTAATGGTTCTAGCTACAATTTCATATTTCACCAAAACTGATTTTTTTACAAAGAAAGTACCATACCACGGAATGTTTGGCTTTAATTTATTGCAAATGACAAACTAGATCCTTATTTTTAGAGTGTCCATTTCAAGTCTTTAATATCATTAAGTCATTAGGGTCTCAGTGCTGGTTTTATATATTTTTTCAAGATACAAGAGTGGACGCTTGGGCCGTTATCCTCGCAAACGGCGCGATCATAAACCAATTTGGATCCCTAAATTGAACATTTGTCCGATCATTGTTTTCATTTTAAATATATAATAATAATTATTAATTAATTATTAATAATTAATATTTATTTTTTTTGACTGACTGACCGGCAAATTTAAATTTTTTCTACTTTTACCAGTTTGTTCTCAGTTGAATAATGGCAGTTGAATGTTTAGGTGATTACATTAACTGTTGACAACTGGGACCAACTGTCGATAGGATCAGTCCGTGTAAGTAGCAGTTCGTGTAATCAATAATACCGTAGAATTAAAGGCATTCTGTAAACGTCTCAATAAGAAATGACTGAAAGTAATGAAATACCAAAACATTTCTGTCAAAATCAATTGATCACTATTATCCCTTTATCGGCCATTACCAAGGGTAGTATTTTTGTAGTTGTTTTCCTAGAGACAGGTTTTAAATTTCTGCATTGTTAGGTCGGTGATTCTATAGTTCCGTCTCTAAGAAGTATTATATATTATATTTAAAATACTTTCAAATTAAATTTCCTAAAAAGCAGAGTCTTATATTTTTAGGAGGAATTCCTTCTCAAGGCTCTTAACACTAAATTGTATCCCAATCCAAATAATTAGAATATTAACAAAACTACAAATAAACGTTTAACAAACATGGCTTAAATTTTTTTTTTTTCTGAAAAGTTTATTGTATTTGGATTTTCTCCTTCTTAAACATACTACCTTCCAACCCCAAAATGCAAACTTTAAATCCCAATTTAATTGGGATTTACGTTGGAATATGATTTATTCGTTACAAAGGCAACCTTTATTACACCTCCTAAAAAAATACATTTTTTGTAAGTTGCAAATTAATTCTTGAAATACAGTTCGAATTAATTCTGCCTTTTCAGTTCCAGTGAATTAATGAATTAATCTCAAAAATGTAAATAGAACATAAATAAATGTTCCTTTAATATTAATTTATAATCGTGAAGAACCTAATTTCGGGTATGCTATAAAATATTTATAAAAGCAAGTTCAAAAACTTTATTCTAAAAAAGGCAAAGCCAAACCAGAAAGTGTATTTTTTTTATAAAGAAAATTTAAAAGAAAAAATACATTTTCCGTTTTTTTTTTAAATTAAAAATAATTTATTATTTAATTTAAGTTTAAAAGAAAGATTTAAAAAAGACAGATCCGACAAATGACGGTTTTTGGTTAAAATAAACAGGCTGGTTAAAAAGATTAGCCTGGTTAAACTAATTCTTTCGAAAGTCCGGTCCAGTAAAAAAACACACTTTATATTTGGTAATGAACTTTTCCTTTTTAAAATAAAATGATGAAGTAAAACTTACTTTGGACATTTTTTACAAAAAAATAATAATTTTTAAGGTCAATTATCGTCACCTTATAGGTACTATATATTTTTAAAATCAAATATGCAAAGCATTTTTTTTTGAACCAATATTCAAAACTTCCGCAGACAATTTAAATTTTATTTATGTTTTTGTGTACGGTCAAATTTTGAAAATGATAAAGTAATAATAACAATACATTTTATTATTTTACAAAATTACATACAAATAATGCTTTTTTAAATCATATTTTCATTATATTAGGACAAATATTGCATATTGTAATATTTAAAAAAAAAACGATTATTTGTTATTTATTTGTGTACGATAATACTATATGCCTAATAATAATAATAATAATAATAATAATAATAATAATAATAATAAACAAGCTAACTTAAACTGGAAAATCATTTCAAATGAGAGGCTTATGAAATCAAAAGAATGCATTTGGAGAAGAATCACCAAATGAAGAATGCATTATCCGCGCATCTGGCAAGAGAGGCTAAACTAATTGAAAGAAACAATTTATTAAAATCTCCATGTGTCAGCATCCGCCGAGGTCTTCAAACTATAAATAAGTTTAACATTTAAAATTAAATTAAATTGAGGCGCATAAATATCGACACACAGAAATGTCGACACACAGAAATGTCGACACATTAAATAGACCGCGACGAATCGATTTTAACGCCATCGGGAGCGCACACCATTAGGACGCCTTTAATGGCACACTGAACGTATATATAATTATATTATATATCTTAAATTATAGATACATTATACAGCCCTACATTTACATTGTAAAATCCAAATATACAAAATGTAGATATTAAACATGCCATCGTCATTGAATGTGGCGCGCAACGACATTCAATTATAAAGTACAATTCCGAGCTACAAAATGGCAATTTATCGTGGTGTGTGTGTGTGTTAGTGTGTGTTTGTGCGTATTTGTGCACATTTTCAGGAAAATGCTTGTGCGCTTACTTTACTGTAAGTTTAAGACTCATTTTCCGAATGCATCGCGCGCTCATATACATATGCGTCACCGAAGAAAAGCGCCCGCCACATGCGGGATAATACCGCACTGAAAATCGTTTACGTTAAAATGCCATCAAATTGTCAAGCACTTTTTTATATGCTATATAACTATAAATAATCGTATATGTGTTGGTATGCGTGTTTATGTGATGAATGTGTGCAATGTGCATTCATGCACTCTTCATTCAGTAATTCTGTATTGAGCATATTACAAGCTTGTGCACTTTATTACAAATTAAGTGAGTATAAAATATGCATTTGCATACCTTTGCATTTTATGACGTGAGAATAGAAATGTGTTTACGGGTTTATTGCGTAATGTCTGATTTGAATGCCCTTCGGAATATCAGAAATGCAATCACGCCAAAAAAACATCAGACACATAAAAGCGTTTTTCATTTTTCTTAATAAACAATGTGAATTAATGCAGCAAGTGAAATAAACAAGATGTCCAAGACGCGCATACGATGCATCTTCACTGTTTGTCGTATTTACCACCAGTGCAACCCCAAAAACTAATTTTCTTTTTGAGATATATACAAATACATCGTAACGTGGTGCACAACGAGTTTTTCGTCGCGCTCGCACAGTTAAATGGAAATGTTTTGGAATATATATATATATATATACCATTGAATTGTATAACATGGTTTTCTTTGGGAAAACATGGCGCATTCTTAAGTAAAAGCTCTCAGACGCGCACGCGATTTGTTTCGTGTTTATGTAATGCATATTTCTCAGCCACAGATATTTTGATGATAAATGTGCGCGATGAATGCTGGGATAATTTGGGTGTGGGGCATCGTTTGAAATATGCATATTCTAAGGGATGAACCACAAACAGTGCTGCGGAGGATCGGGAGCAGATTATAATTTTGAATGTGTAATTTTCCTACTACATTTAGACGGCCCGAGAGCTACGGAGCAAAGTCAAAAGATCTATTGTTTTTTCGGTTTGTATATAAAGTTTTGTCTGGATTTTTTTAATTCAGAGAGAAAATATCAGAATAATTAGTATATAGACGAAAGCAGCCGGAAAAAAGCAACGTTTTTGGTTTAAATTAAATAAAAAATCAATGCATATTGCACCAACATTTTTTTTTAAGATCTTTATTATTCAACCAACAACTAAAATCAAAATTTTATTTTTTGGCACAATTTTAATTTTGGTTTGAAACAAATAAATAAATAAATTAAAAAAAACATTTTTACGGTATAACACCATGATTAAAAATTGTACCACCAATATAAATAAAATAATATATAAAATTATTCAAAATTAAATAATAAACTTTGATACAAAACCAAATTTGTTTGGTATGTAAAATCAGTGATTTTATATCATACTAAAGGATCCGGCAAACTTCGCCTTAAATCAGTTTTAAATCCACATCAAATCTAGCTAAATATTGATAATATGATATGTCAATTTAAAGTGAGCCAGCTGTGTCAGATAAACTTGTCATTAATTGGCTAATCAAAGAGATCCATTCAATAAATTGAAAAGTTTCTCATAATGCAAGTAACTTATGGCCGATTTCTTCAGTCCTGATTAAAGGTAGGATAATCATTGATTTGCTAATAGCTCGATTAGTCGTTCGGAGAAAATAATCTATTTCCTCAACTTTGAATAGTGATTTAATCAGTGCTAACAGAAATTCAGTGATTAAGCAGCTAATCATTGATTCAGACAGATTTCGTCAATTTATAATATAGTAATATAATATAATTATAATTATAAATCTTTATAGAGCCGATATGGTGAACGGGAATCGGTCAATCTCATATTGAGGAAGCTAGAGATTAGGTTGCCATGCGACTAGTGCCTCGGACATTTTTCGTAATACGCAGCAAACGGATTCCGTAAATACGTCTCGTAGTCAATTCATTTTATTTAGTTCTGACGTCAAACTTAATCAGAAGTGAAGAAATACAATAGCTGAATAATCTCCTGATTAAGATCTTAACCACTCAAGAATGACTAATTAGCTGATCAAGTTATTACAGTTGATCAAAGTTTTGTTAATCAGCGAAAGTACAATTAAAAAGTCAGATCGGAACTAAAATCCAATTTATGTTAATCGAATGACTTAATCACGGATTAAGTTTAATTAATACTGAAGAAATTGGCCTTTATCGTGGGTTTAATTGCGATGTTTTCGATTTTGTTAACGCCTTCAGATAAACCACAGAGAGATAATAAAACACAGACCGTTAACATTTCAATGTGATTTATTTGAATGGGATCGAAATCAGTAGACAGCGCTATGATAAACAAGGTTTTTTTATTTGTTTTCCGGCGCAACAACAAACAACGCAGACGGGGATTGCCAACACGCAACGTACAGCTGACCGTGCGAAAAACAGGAAAATTCGAAATCAATCCCACAGACTTCCAACGATTGGCCTTGAGATTTATTGATTGTCATCGCAAAAGACTACCGAACGGGGAACTCTTGAATTAAAATGGAATATCAGTTGGAATAATTGGAATTCGTGGTATAAGAACTTCCTCTTCTTTGAATTTGCCTTTGATGATTGTCGCTTTAATCATATTGATCATCAGTTTCTTAACGGACAACCACTTACAATTTCGGATGATTTAAACTTTGCTACATAATTATGATTGATTCATGGAAATAATTTCCACAAAAATATCAAATATCAAATAGGTTTTAAAATGGCTCCTACTGTGACCGCAATTGATTTAATCTTTTAAAACTATTGATTTGGATTGCTTCATTGAGCTAAATCAATTCTGTCGCAATTGTTTCAATATGTTTTTAGTTCAATTTAATAACATAAACTGGATCAGTTATTTATTCCAATCTTTCGCATTTGATCCAATATTTTATTAATTCAATTTGATAAACTAAATCAATTCTTTCGCAATTGTTCCAATATTTTTTGTATTTAAATTTATTAAACCAAATCGACTCTTTCGCAATTGTGTCAATATTTAATTAATTGAATTCATTAAACTAAATCAATTCTTTTGTATTTGATCCAATATTAAAAAATATAAATAAAACAATTCTTTAGAAATTGATCAAATATTAAATTAATTGAATTCATTATGATATCAATTCTTTATATATTAGTTTTTGATCCAATATTTTTTTAGTTTAATTAATATTTACATTCTTTCGTAAATGACGTCAAAGGTAGTTGTAGTTACCTGAATGTTCAATTGATTGCATTAGTTTTCAATTTTTTAAAAAATTGAACACACCGTACTGTCCAATCAGCTCCATTCTGTGTTGTTTTAATCATTTTAATAATCAACTTAGAAGTTTGTTGGATAACTTTCAACGTTTTTGGATTTGATTATATAATTTCAAAATAGAAAATAAATTAAACTCAATGTATTTAAAAAGTTAAAGCAATGTTGTGAAAAATTGAATTCAGTTGCTAAGTAACTGTGAAATTATTGAAAATAAGCTGTAAATTATGCGGCGGAGTTCCTTGCATATTAAGTGAGTAGAAAAATTCCGTCAGTTAGTTGGTTGCTTCATCCTCGTCGGTTACGCTGTCATCGGATTTGTACGAATGCAGGTCTCCGGCGAATGAACTTTGAATAATGAAATTCAAGCTATCGAAGTCGTTATTCTTTGCTGCTAGTATTGCCCGTTCACTAATCCAATCGAGATTTTCAATAATTTTGTGCAATGGTGGAGAACACCTTGATGATGAGCTCCTCCTTCGACTATGTGAAATCGTTGCCGGGCGTCAGCAGTTGTCTGGAGAATTCAGTAGCCGATGGGTCATTCTAAACAACGCGACTCTAATGTTTGTGGTCAATTTCAACTTCTTGACATATCGCCACAAAGACGATGATTTCGTTTATGCGCTATCGTGCACTTATCCCAAAAGATAAATTTGCTTTCTAGCAATTCTCGACAAATTTTTGGTCATTGTGCACGTTGGCTTGACATTCGTGAGAAGACTCATTGGCAGCTTCAGGGCGGAATGTGCAGTTCGACCGCCTTCCAACAATCTGGCAGCAACCAACGAAATTTGATTTGATTTGAGATCTTGGCCAAATGGTTACCAGAATCAAAAAAATGTCTTGCCTGTCCCACCGGAAGAATCGAGGAAGTAAATGCCTCCCGTTCCATCGTCAACAACCTTCATCAACGAATAGTGTTGGGCATCAAGAGCAAGCAAAGAATAAATCATTTGTCTAGGCGTGAATGAACTGTGCATATTTTTACGGGTATCAGTCGAATAGATATCAGCGAATTTGTCAAATTTTTCGACAATAGCGGGCAATATAGAGCGATCCAGCGGTTATCGACGACGACATCATTGTCTTTCACTTTTTACGATTTTTGTATTGCATATATATTTTTCATCCTTTACATCTCCCAAAATCATGAAATCATGCAGACAAAATTTAAATTGTATCAAAAAGAAGAATTATTTCTGTTTTTTCCAGAATTTTTCCATTTTTCTCTTCGAAAAGCCATTCCAAAACGATTGCACGCAAAATTCCCTACATAAAGCATTTTTGATTTCAAGAATTTTCCGGAGGGTTTTCCTAAATTTGTATTCCTAAAAACCTTTTTCTGGCAATTGCGAACAACAGTAAAATATTTTTAGCCAAATTTTTCACACAATTTTTATATAGTTAGATAGATTAACCTTAGATCCATGTATGCATAATGCGTGTAGATTAAATATAATGTTTTATCAAATCAAAGTAATTATTGAAATTTTAATTCAAACCAATTTTTTATTTAATTTTTATGTTATGACACTTTTTTAAAAAATATATATATAAAGCTATAAAAAATTGTCTGTACTTTCTGGCTGACCGTATAAACGTTCAATTTATGTCTGTCAACTATGGAAGAAATTTATTGAATGACCATTGGCAGCTCACTGTCTGCCAATAAAATTGGCAGATGACGTCAGTCAATCGTGTATACGCTCTGCAATGGCTCTTGGTTAAGCGTTGGATGTCGTTGGACGTGGTTGGCAGGTATTGTCAGGTCTTTGGCCATTTTGACATCTGCCAATGGCAATCTAATTGGAAGACTTTTCTTCACAAAATGAAAATAAAAGAGTATATTTATTTAACTACAACACTACAACACTTTTGTTTTTGTTGTTTTTTTTTTGGTTTTTTGTTTTGTTTTGTTCTGTTTTGTTTTTTTTGTGTTTTGTTTTGTGTTTTTTGTGTTTTTTTGTTTTATATTTGTTTTTTTTTTTTAAATTGAAATTCAATGCTGGCTTTTCATCCCTTATTAAATCATTTCATCCGGTGACGGGCCAACCAATTCTTCGTCCAAAAACTAGTTGTTTGCTGGTTCGTCTTTATCTTCGCTGCTATCGAAAACGTGGCCAAAATAATACTAATTATTTTTTCATTATTAAATTGTCCGTCAATTAATCAGCTTTGGCCATGTGCATAGCATCAATTTCGGGCATATTTGTGTCGCATGAAATTTGTCCATGAAAATTTATTAAAAATATTGATCAAAAAAAGATGAAATTCTTATCCTCTGTGTAACCAAATTAATATATGATGATGATAATTTAACTTAAAAAAGATTCATTTCTTGTAAAGGGTGTTTTTCTTAGAGGTATAGAACTTTGAAATGAAATAAAACATCAATGTTTTTTTAAAATTGACTTTATTCAAAAGATAATCTAATCTGCAGGCCCAATTTTCAATCACTTTTCCAACATAATAACGCAGCAAATGTTCTCCTCCAAAAATACAAAAATTATACCGTAAGTGGAAAAAAAATCTTACCCAAAAAAGAAGATTTGTATATATTTCTTTACGTACAAAACAACCTTATAATTCGCTAGAGGTTTACATGTCATCCAATCTTTTTAACTGGTTTAACTAGTTCAAGCGATATTTTCGGTAAATTAACGAAAGTTTGTCTACTAACTGTAATAGTCTATTTAAAAATTGAATAAGTTAATTAGCTCGGCTCGCAACGTGATTAACATGAATATTTTGATTATTCTATAAAATTGCTCTTAGTTGACGCTGTAGGTGTAAACATGATTTAAATAGGCGTTGCCAACAGTTGACATTCAAAATAAAGTTAACAGCAAAAATCAAAAAACGAACATAAACGTTTTTTTTTTATTTTTGTTGACTACATTGTTTAATTTGGTCGATTGGAATATAATATATGTTTTGATTATTATATTGTGTAGTCAACGAATATTCATGTCAACTATAGAGTCATCACAACGGACAACGTGTTGACAACTTTAGCGGTGATTAACGTCATGAACTGTTGAAAAAACGATTTTATAGTCAACTGAATCAACTAATTTAAATTACTATTTTCGCATTGACGTCAGTAATCAACAGTTAATTGCGCTCGAGTTGACCTTAAGTCAACTAGTTTAAACGCAGTTTTACAGTATCCATTTTTATTTGTGTGCCAACGTTTGCCGACGTATCAGCAACATGTTTCATTCGATGATATCTACGAACCATGTAAACAGACAATTTTTTATTAGCCAACTTTGGATGCAAAACTGGAAGGTTGTCTGACAATCATGCAATTTATCGTTGGCAGGCATTTTATTGTTTGCAAATTATAGGTAGATATTTGGCAGCTATTGGCCAACCTTTTAATATTGGCCAACCTTCCAACTGTGTAAACATATAGCTTAAGGCCTCTAAAAAATAGAAAACTGACATATTATTTCGGGTCGTTTGTGCCCAAAACAAGCTTCTAAGGTTAGGATTAATCGTATTTTTTTATTGTACAAAATCATAGACTTCAATATTATAGACACGAAATGGATCAATTTTTCTAAGTACGGACTGTGATGAACGTCTCTTTAATTTTAAGTATTTTAGTTATTTTTGTCGTCAACAGATGGCTTATTTAGGTGCATATTTTAAAAATTTAAATTTAATTATATTACCATATATGCTTGTAAAATAGTAAAAACCATTATAAAAACTTAAAATAGTATCTACCTAAAACATTTTACCGAATATCTGCGATGTTATTCTCTTAAAATAACTATTAATAACTATTAAAATACGTGTTATTACAATATCTCAAAACTGGTCTAAAAACTCAGCACGTCAAAGTCGATTGCCTATTTTTAAAAAGATGTTCATTACAAAAACATAACCTAACTTTTTCTCTATAGTATTATTGCTCTTAGTACAAAATTGACAAAAATGATTTCATTTTCGAAATGGTTTTTTGCCAACAGTTAAACCAGTTGAACAAAATATATTTTAAAAAGTATTCCGGATTTGTAATTTTACAATATATAATAGTTATAATATAGTTATAAAATTCTTTGAGAAAAAATATCTAATTTGTCGACCCAGCTTTCGATTTAGTTTTGAGATACAAATGAAGCAGGCATGAGGCAGACAATGGAGACTAGTGATGAATTTTGGTTTGAATATTACTTTTATCGCTCTGAAGGACATAAGAGAACATATATATTGATGACTTCTTTGAACCCGCCAGAAGCATTTCTGTCTATAAACCGTCTGATATTTTACAAAGCCATTGCAAAGGTCGACGCTAACTGCTGAGCTTCAGTCGGCGCTTGAGCTTTAAATGCATATAAAGCTCACGTATCTCGATTTAAGCATTTCTGCTCATCTCTAGAGCTGTCAAAATTCAAACAAGTTTACCGAAAAACCGGTCCAGACCGAAAAAACCGTTCCAGCGGTGCAGACCGGTGCAGACCGTAATAACGAGCCGGTCTGAAAAAGGTTTCGGTCCGAAAAATCTAACTGATGCCTATTGCTGCTCGTAGAACTCTAAACCAAAAATTGGACACACTTTATCAACTAATATATTAGTAACAGAAAAAGTTTTTTTTTACTAGTACTTTTTTTTCTATGGCTCGGTCTTTTTCCACATATAAAAAACAGCAAAAAATGAAATGTTCATTCAAATCTTATTTCTTATATATATTTTTTTAATGATCGGTCTTTTTTTGGGCCGTTTTTAAACCGGCTTGTATTAAAACCCGTTTTTTTAACTATTCTCGTACTTTTCTTATATTTCTTTTATTTTTTAAAACCAACCGGTTTTTCTAACTGGACCGGTCTTTTTTAACCAGTGTGGAATTCGGTCTTTCGGTCTTTTAATATCTAAAAGACCGGGTAAGTGGTTAACCGGATTTTTTTGACAGCACTCCGATGGCACTCCGATGGCATAGTAATTAATCATTTAGTAATTTTAGTAATAATTCAATATTTCATCTGGATTAGTTTTTGTTTCTATCGACCACCTTTGTTTTTCGTAAAATTGAACATTTTTTTAAGATTTCAAAATTTCATTATATTATATATTATTTAAATGTCAGCAACGATAATTAGAGAGATTTATATAAATTGTACCAAAAAAACAGAGTTTATCTAGATATTTTCCAAAAGTTTTCTAGCAAACATTAGCATGCGCCGAGCGCACATTATCAGATCATTTATATGTATGCATTAATTTTTAGCTGCGGCGGCGGCGTCGACAATCTTAAAAGAAAATGCACCCGAATTAATTTTAATCTCGGAGCGCGTTGAGTCTTTTTATACTGCAATTAAATATTATACAGATCGTTATGCCATCGTGGAAGGACACACACACATACACAAAATGCCGAGTCTTCTATATACTGATTAGAATTTTTTTTTTAAAACTTGAACACTAGCAGCCAGGACGATGTGCGATAGGCGAAGGGCGCAAGAGCGGTTTAAATTAAATGTTTGGTTTGATATCGTATAGAAGTTTCCCTTTAAACGAGGAGCACTGCCACGCCGCACCGGAGTGCAGACACCAGCACGTCCTCAGTTTTCTGAAGAGAAGACATACACCGTGAGAATTCTAAGCTATACTACTAACAATTATAAAAGTATTTTAAAGATTATTTTAAATATTTGCGATTAAAGCTTTGGCTGCGGCGGCGGCGAAGGCATCATTAAAACTAATTGTTGAGCTCACTTCTGGCGTCTGCGCATGTCGTGAGTGTCTACCGGGTATCCTTGTGTTTATATTTCTGTGTCTCTTAAAATTTCCCAGAGCACACACACACAATCACGTAAAATGAAAAATCGAAAACCACTTGATTGGAATTATTATTCCAAGAAACATGTTTTCTGTGAGTCTACGAGCGTCGGACGCATCGCGACGTAATGCTATGCGGATTATTTATGTTATGCGTGATTCTTTATGTTATATTTTTCCGGACAAATGATTTATGTTTTGAAAATAAATATTCTTTGCTCGGAACAACAATATACAGATACAAATATTATATTAAAATATACTTAGTTTATACTAAATGCATATTCATTGTGGTATCGTTGAATAGCAGCGGCTGCTGTTGTTGCTGTTGTAGTTGTTGCATTGCGGTTTTTCTTTATAAGCGCACGTGAAAACGCTCCAATCATAATGTTCCCTTTCCGCATCATTTCGCGTGTTTAAGTCTGGCACCAAACACAAACCGTTAAATGAATTTAACGCAAAATTATTGTATTAAAAATTTAATGTTAATAATCACCCACACACATATACACCCACACCAACACATTGAAGCGCGCTATGTTTTGGTTAATGAAACAAAATTATTTGGTTTCGAGATTTTAATGAAACCGCAGCCACACGCTCTCTCTCTCTCTCTCGCTCTCTCTTGCACACACGGGGATATATTATGGGCAACATTGAAAACAATTTAATTTGCAAATAGAACCATTAACAGGGAGTGTCGAGGTGGGATTTGTTTGTTGATAGCATAGTTTTATGTAAATCTCATGCTATTTACACTCATTTATTATGTGTTTTTGTAATATGTTTATTTAACATACAAATAAATTATAGGTAATAAAAGTATAAATTCGCTAGGATAATACATATTTGAATTTAAAGATTTAATCTGGATTTAAATCCAAAATAATGTAGAGTAAAATATTTTGAAGCAGTTTACGACGAAACTGGAGCAAATCACCAAAAAATGAAAATTCACCAAAAATTACAATTTTTACCAAAAAAAACGAAATTCACCAAAAATTACAAATCACCAAAAATGAAAATTCACCATAAAACAACAATTTCAATTGAAATTCACCAAAAATGCATTTCGACAATCCAAAATCAGATTACAGCAAGTAGTTAAGCATTATCTCAATAAATCTATCCCAGGCCCGAATCAACTTCTTCGCAATAGTATCTCGAGCTTACAAAGGGCGAACTCCAAAAATATCCTTGCAGTGGTATCACAGACAATCCTGGACCTCAATATATCTGAATCCATTCAACACCCTTGCTATGAAATAGATTACAACACATACCTGTTTAAACCAAGAATTTGCTGGACAATAAAGGAACGACTGCGGGACATACCAAAATTGGATTATCACCTCGTCGCCCCTGGATCCTTCGCCGACTGGAGAGCCACACAGCCGAGCTCAAGCAAAATAATATATACGGATGGGTCTAAACTTGAAGATAAAAGCGGTTTTGTCGTTGTTTTAAGCGAAAACAACCACTATGCAGCCCAACTTAGACCTCCAGCATCAGTTTTCCATGCCGAGATCAGTGCGATATACTGGGCATGCAAATTAATCGAGACGCAGCCTCGCACTATACTATATACTATATTCAATTGCTTCCGACAGTATGGGAGCCCTTATTGCTATTGAAACACCTACTATTAAGGCAAACACAACAAAGCTATCTACTCACTCATGCCGTAAAAGCTGTGGACATTACAAACTTGCGGAAAAGGTGTACAACTAGTTTGGATTTCAGCCCACTGTGGAATACCGGGAAATGAACGAGCAGACGAACTCGCGAAAATAGCGGCACACAACTCGACCCTTGACCGTAACGAACCGGAATGAAGCAGCAACCGAAATATTTGGTCCCAGGAAAGCATAATGGTTTGGCAAAACATATGGCAACATGCAGATTTAGGCCGGTTCTAATCCTTTTTATTGCCAAAAGTCTCAATGGAACCCTGGTACTCCATATTTATTATTATTTTAAGTCGTCACCTCCTAGTTACTTTTACCCGAATAACAGCAAACCACAATCTACTCAAGGGGCACATAAACCAGATGAACATTATATAAGAATGTGGTAAATACGAGACGGTGGACCACGTGCTTTGGGAATGCACTTTGAAATGCCAAAACAGATGCGAAATGACAAGGAGTCTCCAACAGGCATTCTTTAATCCTCCGTGGCACATAAGGGATACCGTAGCATCATGCCATGAAAACGCAGACCCCTTTATAGCAATCTACCAATTCATTTAAATGAACAACATAAGCTTATAGCTTTATTATTTATTTTGCTTTTTTTGTTGTCAATGATCTCACTGTTATACTCAATGAGAGAGCCTTCTTTACCCTTGCTTATGCCGATGACATAACGGTTATTCTCTCAGGTAAATACGCTAGTGTACTATGCGATCTTATGCAGA
>JAAAKO020011894.1:0-33826 GCA_010015015.2 Bolitophila cinerea | reverse complement strand
AAAATACAAAAATCTATTATATATTAAAAAAAAATAATAAAATTCATAATAATGTATAATACATTTTTTATTTATTTAGAAGTAAATGTTGTATTACAAAATTGTTTTAAATTTTAAATATTTTACAATAAATATAATACAATGTATTATGAAATAAAAAAAAGAAATGATTAAATATGGCCATTTAATTAAATATTTTGTTGTAAATATTTATCATTAAAATTATTTTCATTTTTTATATTTTAACACAAGCTAATAAGAGAAATAATAAATATCATTAAAATGTAATAAGAAACTGAAATTATAATAAGAGAAATAATAAATATCATTAAAATGTAATAAGAAACTGAAATTATAATATTCCGTTTTAAATTTTGGGCCAAAAATAATTTTAAACTCGTATTTGTACTCGAAATTATTGCACGAATATTTAATTGTTTTTTCTTTTCTTTTTGTTGTGCGCACCACCACGGCCACTTTTTCTCAAATCACGCATAAATGACTATAATATACAAATATATATTTTATATTTATACATTTAAACATAATATAAACGTTATATTTATTTATTATTTGTATGTCGGTCGTGAGCGGAATTTCTATGTGCTACCGCGTTTAATATAACAAAACATTCAGATGGCAAACGTGCGCGCCGCGTCGCGTCTCTAACTAAAACAAACAAACGCAAAAACTGCACCTAACGAAAATACAAAACACACACACACACATAAGAATAAAAAGTATAAGTGTGTTTAGGATCTAAATTTTGCACATTCTTTGAGTGTCAACCGAGATGCGAATTCAGCTTCACAGTTAAGTTTGTTTTTTCAAATATTTTTTGGAAGCCGGAGAATTTAAATATATCAGCTGAAATATTATTAGATAAACATGGATTTTAGTTTTAGGTAAAAGTACAAAATAATGATCAACGATGTTTTTAAGAATTATTTTTACTAGCACTATTAAAATTGAAAGGTTTTCGTAAAAATAAATATATATAGAGTTCGTAAAAATTGTTATTAAAACCAGCGTGTTAATTTTTTTTTTATGGATTTATCGATTTTTTATTATATTTTTTTTTTATTATTCCTTTCAAGCAAAGATCAAATGCACATTATTTAAATGTCAACCGGCGAGATGCACTTAATTGCACTGTGCACAAAGACTCACAAAATTCATTGAAATGAAATCAAATTATTTTGAAAAATAAAAAAAGTTTTTTATACAAAAACGACCGCAAAAAATGTTTCACTGACTGAATATACAAAATACATAAATTTAAGATATCAATAACAAAATCTACAAATAAAAACTCTTTCGAAGAATCAAAGGATATTGTTCGAGCTCGGACGCAAATACACGCACGCGGAAAATCAAAATGTGCTCAGCAGCCGGATATTTATTGTTTGTGAGCACACACACACACACACACTCACAAATTGTTATATATATATATATATATTATGAAGTAACATACCTTAACCGATGGCCGTAATGATTATGCTCAATTCACAAGGTTATTAGTTCGTTAAAGTGGACTGGTTTTAGGGGTTTGTAAGCAGACAAGGAATGTCCGCGTCAAAACGGATATAGTCGCTGAGGAAGTGTTTGTGTGTGTGTAGGTGTGTGGGTGTGTGTTTACAAAGAAATATATTGACTTTGAATACAGACTTGATGCGCATTAGTTTCTATTTCGATGCACGTTTATTTAAACAAATCACCCAAACAAATAAAACGATATATAATCAACCTCATCAATTGCGACACAGCAAATTATTATCGGAATGCACAATTCATTAAAAGGCCAATACTATTTTTTTTTATAAAACACAACTAAATTTAAAAAAAAATAAAAGAAAAAATCGTTTGAAGAAATTAGCCAGCACTCGCGCTCTATCGATTCTAGCACGTCTAAGTGAACAGTAAAGACTGTACACATCATTTTTTTTAATCATATGTAACTAAGTTGTTTCGGAGTCGGTGCTGACGTGCCTTACTTTAATGGTTATTGCATAATAACTTTATATAGCTATGTATTTCTATTTATATATAGGTGCCTAGTCACACTTCCACACATAATATTAAATATATTATATAAATATGCTCTCTCAGAACTCAAATGCGAATGTATTGTAAATTTGTCGTGTATTGTTGAATAATAAGTTTTTTTCTAAATAACAAGTCTGGTTTGAGCATAAATATACTGTGTGCATTACTATACACATGCATACACGTACAATATAGTCATAAAATGGTAATGCACATAGTGAACGGAAATTACAGTAAGCCAACAAAATACAGTCCAAACACAAATATATATTTTAAGTTTTTCACACACAATTTTCGTTTTTAAAATATTAAATCAATTCGAAAAAAAAAATGAAAAAAATGCTAAAAATGATAACAAGTTGTTTTATAAATATTTTTTTATAATTTGGGTTTTATTTCAAAAAAATATTGTTATTAAAAACAATTTTTAAATTATTATTAGCACTTATGCATTTGAGCACATTTTTGATTTATCTTTTTACACTTTTGTATTTTTTTAGAACAAACTTTTTTGCAGCATTTTTTATTACTTTTTATTAGTATTTTTTTATTTGTCTGAATTCTGTATTATAAAAATCCACATAACCTCAAAAATAAATAAACAAATTGTATACCGTTTAACTACTTTTAAATTTATTAAATTTTTATTGTAAATAATATTTTCAGTTTTTCCTTTTTTCTACCACCAAATAAATAATTCAGAAACTAGGCCCGATAAAATAATTAAATATTTTCTCTATTTGTCAACTCCAAATAAAATAGCAACCGTTTTATCTGTGCGTTACTGTGCATGAGTGCATATATATTTTGTATTGTTCGATTTAATAGGTTTTGAGCGAGCGACACACGTTCACACAAAACACCTGAAAAATCATAACAATACACGTCGGAGGACGCATATATGTATAAATTATTATGTATATATGTGTATTTCTAGATTCTCCGTGATTTGTGTGAGCACGCATACATTTGCGAGTGTAGTGGTGAAAACGAGATGCACTTGACCTGGTCAAACTTGAATGAACGTGTTTCTTTGGTGCGTTATATATGGTCATTCAGGTGCACACAGTCACACATCCAGGTACAATCTGGTCTCATAAATCATATAATTTTATGATCGTGTCATTATTTCGTAATAATCATATTTATAATAGGGGATGCAGCGTTCGCGTTACACACACTTAGGGGCGTACCTTCTATAAAGTATATGAGCCGATTTCAAACTGTTCGATGACTTTATGGGTGTGTTTTTGTGTATATATTTAAAACATGTTTTATTGTACTTTTCTTGTCCTGAGTGTGCATTTTAAAGAGCAGATTGGTATTGTGGCGATCTTGAATAATTATCGATCATAATCCAAATCTTGATTTGAATATTTAAAGTACCGATCGATTTAGAAATTTCGATTTTGTATATTTGTGATTTGAAAAATTAACAACTGCCCTATGTGGTAATCGTGAATGTTTGAAGAACCGATCGGTGATCGTGAATTCAAGATCATATGCGCGGCGTTCACCGTACAGTCTACTTAGATGTTCAAACCGAAATATTAAATTTTATAAATCGATATAAATAAAAATGTAATATAATAAATATCTCAAAAAAATGATTAGCATAAACTTTGCAAAGTGATCAGTTATATAATACATGGGAATGATTAAAAAAATCTCACGAAACTCACTTGTTTTTTCAAATATTTGCGTAATTGCACTGTGCCAGATTCTATATAGATTATATACGAGTACAAAGTTAACACACACACACACACACATAATTTATGTAATTTATGCAGTGAGTAATGGATCACTTTACAGGCGCGCTTCGAATGACTGAAATTACTAGACGATGCGCGCGCTGCTCGAAGGGTTAAATGAAAGAAAGAAAAAGAGAGCACAAAAATAGTTTAGTCTGTGTATGTATATATAAAGTATATATACTAATATTTTAGAATGATCTATTTCTGAAATACGATACGACAAATAAATTCGTATAAATGCACCGCATAAAAATGATCTGCCAGGAATGCGGATCGTATCTCGTATAGAGCAGAAAATCTGCACACAAAAATAAATACTCAAAAATAAATAAAATAAAAAATATACATTAAAAGAAGTCGGATTAAAAATAAACTCACCTCGTCGGAATGGCATCGTAGCTGGTGCCGGTGTGCATATTGGAACCGCCATGTTCACTGGTCGCTCCACTGTTGTACAGTCCCGCACTGCTGCTTCGATTGTGACTGGCATTGTTCAGATTAGTGAAACTCTGCATGCTACCATCGTAGTCGTCCTGTGACAATCCCGATGGACTGCGAGACTCACCACCACTGCTCGTTGAGTTATTGTGCGTGTTATTTATTATATCAGCAGCAGAGTTTAGCGTTATATAGGATGTTTCGTCTGTGTCACCGATGGCACTACAGTGCTCATCCTTGAGCGTATCCGAGATCATTTCATCAATGGTACTTATTGGACCCACCGGACCACCGGCTTCAGTACCGCTACTGTTGTTGCTTGCCTGGCTTGTACCTCCGAGCACAATAGCACTGTTGCTGCTGTTGGTCGTCCCAGACGCTATCGCTACTGAGGCCGGCGACGACGTTGTCGTTGTGTATCCCGAATACATGGACAGCAGACCCGTACGCATGGCTGCCGCATCAGCACTACTGTTGATACCCGTCGTCTGGTGGTGATGAAGGTGCTGCTGCTGCTGTTGATCTGAAGCTACGGCGGCAGCGTGTTGCATATCACTGTAATGCTGATTATTATTCGCAGCAATTATGATTCGCTGCGGCTGTCCGTTATCACAGTTATTATTATTATTCATATTATTATTATTATTGTGATGGTGTTGGTGATGATGGTGGAGCTGTTGCTCTTCATGCAAGTGTTGGTGCTTGTCGTCGCCAATCAGTTTATCGTCCGTATCAGCTGGCTTGTGGCGCAGGTCTAACGATAAACCATAGTAATCACTGTAGTTGTTATTGTTATGATAGTGATGTGTGTTATTGTTGGTGGTACCACTGATAGGACTGCCGGCATTGCCGAGTATATTCTGTAGTGTAGAGTATTGCATTGGCGACGATGAGGCTGGCGGTGTAATTGGACTGGTCACCAGGATATTATTGGTGTTCTCAGTGACATTGTTCAACTGAACATATCGACTGGGTGACATTGAATGCTGTGGCATCACTAGATACCGGGACTGAGCATTCGGAATGATTACGGAAGTCATTTGATGATGTTGCTGCTGATCCTCGTTGAACTTTCGCATACCGTGCTGTACCATGATTGTGGATGTAGACGGTGTACCGTTGGACAACAGAAGCAACTGATTATTTTCCACAAACCTACTACTATCTTCACTGATATCTTCACTTTGGATTCTCGTACAATTTTCACTCTCACTTTTCACGGGCATCGACTCGATCACTGTTGCTGCTGTGACTGCGTCTGTATCAGCGTCAGTTGTTTGTGCGACACTTTTCTGGACTACTATTGGTAGAGAAACGGCGTCGGACAATGTTCCGTCGACACTGTGCTGCTGTTTACTGATTTGCGGCGAATCGACGACTGCCAGTTTGAATGCGGCAACGGCAACCTCGTACGTTGCGTCTGTGGCTAAAATGAAAAGGAAACATATATGTATAAATTAGTATAAACACATACACAAACAAGATATATACACACACACAGACGATGCGAAGCGCAAACGATCGTGCCTCGGACGCAACGCACGTCACAGAAAGAGACGGATTGCGGTGGCAGTGTGCGAGAAGCGCACCGAGCAACGGCACAAAGCGTGCCGGCCACCGAAAGCGATCGGTGCATACGGTAATAGAAGAGCGAGATAGCAACTCCCTGTTTGACGATAGGCCACGCCTACGTCTTGCCTTATGCACTATTGTATGAGTATAACAATAACAAATGACACTCCCGCATTCATTCTTTAATTTTGTATAATAAACTATATTGTAAATTTCAAAATTATTATTTACATTTTACCAATACCAATACATATTTTAATACAATATGTCAGTGACACTTTAAGAAAAAAACATTGATATTTTATTTTGCATTTAATACAAGACAGAGATAACCATAGCTTGTTAAACTTCAATTTCAATTTTTATAGAATACGCAAAGAATCATCGGATTGGTTCGGACGCGCGTTCAGTGTGTTCATGAAGCTGCAGAACGACATCATGGCGGATGATGAATTGACTTTTTAAATTTATTTATTAGTTTTAATGCTTTTTATGATATTGTATATTATTTTAATTATTCATACTCTTTTGAATTTGAATGAATATACACGAAATGTATATTATATTGTATTATAATGAAAATTAGTGTGGTTCGTCGCTTGCAACTCTTTTGTTTGCTAAATGCGCCACTTGCGATTCTGTCTGAATTTCACATCCAAATAGATATTTCCTCCATTTTTTTATAACAGGGTATGTATTATATGTATATTTGCACAATACAGTTATTATTTTAAATTGACATTACTGTAAACAAAAGTATTTGTTATAGTTTTTTTTTTTGCTTTAATAAACTATAATATTTTTATATGGAGTAAAATATTTTTTTTTTGGACAAATTGTTACAAATTCTTTGAAAAAGAATTTCCGATGTTGCAATGTTTTTTAAATTTAAATATTACGATATTCAATAATATAATACAAATACTATGATTGAAGTAAGATAATTAAAAAAATGTACTCTAAACTGAAGTCCAAAACATATTTTTCTAAAAAATTCAAAAATGCCTTGACCATTTCTTAATGCAACAACACTGTTAAAAACCCAGTATGTTCTAAGCGGTAGGTCCCATATATAGGCTACTCTAAGAACAATGTATTTTTAGTAATATTTAAAAATCATTACAAATGTTTATAAATAAAAAAAGTAATAAATATAAATATAATAAATAAATATATCCTTTAAAAAAAACTTTGTAACTTTCTAATTATTATTTAAAAATGATTATTCTGTATAAATAATTTGGTAATTGTTTGAAGATGATTGAGGATGGCAAGGAAGGATGAATTTTCATAATCAATCTGATTTCCGATTTGAACCAAATTTTAATGAAATGTTTACGTTTGTTTAGGGAGGTTTTGGCGCACGACTCCATATGGTAGAAAGGGTGGTTTTAAGTTTGTAGGAAAACCTCAATTTTTTTAATTATACAAATAATTATTAAATCCTGACCAAACAAGTTGACGTGGACATTTCTAATTCATTTTCAATGGCAATCCACTCTAATTGATATAATTTGGTTATTTTCTTCATTTTTATTTTTTGCTACTGACATTATGAATGTATGCTCCTTGTCTGCAGCTGCAGATACAGACATTTTTGTCTGACAGAAATTACGCCTGCGGACATTTTTCAAATGTATTTAGAAGTGTATTTTGCGACTTTAGTCTGCATGTGATTTCCGTACATGCTCATGTACACGTACGGAAATCACATGCAGACAAAAGTCGCAAAATGAGACAGACTTTTATCGAAATATCTGTCCATGAATTGTAGATTTACTGTTATATTCTTAAAATTATAAAAAAACATTTCAATCTTTAGAACCAATCGTATTGGTTTGATTATGAAACTTGATCCTGCTAATAGAATTGGAAAATCACATACCAGACACCTTTTTCGGAACATTTGACAACTTGTCCGTGCCTCTCATAAATGTATTTTGTACGATTGAAATAATTCCAGAATAAGCAGTATTTACTTAGGAGCTTTTTTATATCATTTATTATTGGATTGAGAGATTAGGAGCAATATAGTTTTTAACTAATTCAGTTTTTAAATGTAAGCCTAAGTAATTCAAATATTATAAAATAAAACAGCCTTAAAATATACTTGTAACAAAGAATGTGCTCGTTATTCTTTGTTACAAGTATATTCTATATACTATACTTTCTGGAACTTGATTTTTTGGCGATCAAGGATTTTATCGGTAGCCAACTTGATCTAAATTATGACAGCTCTCAGAAACTGATCTTTTCAAAACTTTCTTCATTTGCAATGCGAATTAAATGATATTTGAAGATGCTATTATCGACGAAATAATTTATATATATATTAAAATATTTATTGATTATTCAAAATTGATAAATCTAAATATTAAATTGATGAATAAGGATTTAAAAAATCGGTAATAGTAAAAAACTAACCAGAAATCAGTTAAAATCTAATCACAAATTATTGAAATATTGATCTTGTAATTATCGAGACAATAAACGCTGATCGGATATATTGAAAGTAAAATCGAAAGAACTAAATCAAACCAAAAATAAAAATATTGAACTATCGAGCTTTTGATGGTCGATCAAGGGAAACCTGCGAGCACAATTAAGGTTTTCTGATTATTACTGTAGAATGATAATCTATGGTGTATTTTAATCACTAAACTGGTGTAGTTCTCATTTGTATGAACATGTCTATATTTATTAGGTACACTGCGACAATTCAATTTTCTAATAAATACATTTTTGTTACAATGAATAATTTCTTGCCATAAAAATAAATTTTGGTAAGTAAAAAAAATTGTAACAAAAAAATGTTTGTACACGCATTTTTGTATATGCGTATTTGGGCACATTTAAGTTTATTTGGGTTCATTAATTTTTTTTGTGTAACAATATTTATTTTTGAAGTTTTTTGGCATACTATTATGTAAACTTTTTTTATTTATGATCATTGTTGGTTTATTAGGATTTTTATATATTTTCAAACTATTTACGTTACATTGACTGAAAAAAATGGATTTCATTACAAATCTTTAATTTTATAATGAAATGTAATAAAATAATAAATAAATATTTCTATTTTAATTATATTTATAAACATAATAATAAAGTTTGTCAATTTATGATGGATTATTGAAAAAAAATAATAAATTAGAAAGGAAATACAATAAAATCTTTTATTTAGTAATAAATATTTTAAAATACAAACTACAACAAAATTATAAATTATATTTAAAGTATAATAAAATGTATTATTTTGTAATAAAACAGGAGACAACATAACAATAATATTTTAAATTTTAATAATAAATCATAGAGGTTATTATAATAGGAATACAAAATACAAAAAAAGTTTATAAATATAAATTGTATAATTAAATTATATACTTTTTTATACATAAGTCAGACAGGGCCAATACTGCAATTCTAAATATAATTGCAGTAATGCATTAGTATTAGTTTACTAAAAGCATTCGAACAGCAACTATGAACTAACTTTTTCTTATCTAAGTTCGTGTGTTTTGCTCGAGTAACGCTATAGTGAACTATAAGCTTGTTCTGGTGATGCGGTGAGCAGAACTTGAACTTTTTATTTTATAATAAATAATATCAATTCTATAATACATTTTATTGTTTTGTTGTTAAACCTTTAAAAATAAAATTACAATTTTTATAATACCTTTTACAACAAAATAATAAAATAATATTTTATTACTTTTTAATAATATTTATTATTTCTATTATTAATTTGTGAAAAATGAAAATACAATTTTAATAATAAATATTTACACTAAAATAATTACTTTAATGGCCATATTTAATCATGGCTTGATTGATTTTTATAATTTTGTGTAATACTGTTTTTATTTTTATTGTAAAAGTTTTAAAATTTATAATACAATTTTGTAATCCAATATTTACTTTAAAAAAAAATTGTATTACATTATAATGATTTTTTTTATTTTTTAAAAAATATAATATAAATTCATATTTTTTAAATCTATTATGAAAGTAATAAAATATGTATTACTTTTTTCGATCACTGTATTACGATGTTTTTTAAAAAGATTTATTTTAGTTATTACTGATGCATTTAATGGTAGAAAAGATCGTTAATGGTAATGGTAGAAAAGATCGTTTCCAATTATTATATTTATATTATATTATATTTTCCTATATGTTTCTGAAATTATTATTATTGTACACATGGTCATCTTTGAACTATTTCGCGGAAAAAAATCATGGAAATTATATTTGTAGTGTATATTATATATATGTATGTATAGCAGAAAAAATATTTTAATGTATTTCATAAAATTATATATACAACAATTTCCTCATTATATATTTAAATACTTGTAAGATATTCCCAAAATATATCGTATTTCAACTGATTATTATTTTAAGACCAAATGTGGCACTGGCACCCAAAAATGCCAAACAATGATTATCGCGCCATAACAGCCCTAATGATCCGGAGGCGTGCGTATACACACGTACTTTAGCCTTTTAGCGCCGCTGCAAAACTATAAAAATATAAGAAAGTCTCTTAGCCGCATCATAAAAGTCACACTTAAAACAAATAAAACAAACACCAGACACACGCGCACATGTGTTTTTTCCTCATGCGAGCGTCTGCGCGAATACGATTTTAATGAGTTGCGCATACGCACGAAAACTTTACTGCAATTTTAGCACTTTTTAATAAGTGCATTTTATAGTATTTTTATCGGTGTTATCCCTTTTTACTGCGCAGAGCTTCTTTAAAGTACACATTCTTAAACGTATTTTAAATGTTTGTCGTAAACCTTTTTTCGAAAAGAAATGGACCACAAAAAAAAACAGATTTTTAATTAGTAATAAACCCTAAAAACATTTACAGTGGATTTTGTGTTCAAAACTTTCTGTCGACGATAACGGACGAGAGAGTATTTATGACCGTGACCATGCATTTGAATTTAATGCTTTTCGGCTCTGTGTAGTTTTTGGGGTTGCGCGCAATAAACATTTCATATGTGCGTCTGTGTGTGTGTGTGTGCGTGAAACTCGGTCAAATGTCACCCTTTCCAGTGCACACACAGTCTATGAGTATATATACATTCAAAAAAGAAAACTAGAAGAAATGGTGCGTGCACCCGCAAACCAGCATCGGACCTACATTCTACGAGAGAGTCTCAAATTACTTTACGTAAATATTGCATACGAAAAGCACTTATATTAATCGTCACGTTAATTTTCTGGTCCATTCATCGTCGATTATGCGCGAGCGCAGAGAAATTACACGTTATACAATTTCTCAGGAGTTTTCCTTGAGGTTGCCGCTAGCCAAATGCTGCTGCCGTCTCTCGCACTCTCGAACACTTAATACAACCGGAAAAAAGAGAAAAATACGTTGAGCCTAAATAAATGCGATTTATTCAAATTGGGACAGGTATTTCCGAGGTGTGGAGTGAGTATATATGTTTATGTAAAAGTGTGCAAATAATACTCATGAGCACACACAAAAACAAAAACAATGCGGAAATTTATAAATAAAAAGGCCGCTTGTATGTTTATGCACCACCAAACACAACAAATATCTAGAATACATATAATATTGTTGCATATTTTGTGGCCACGCGACGAACAACCCCTATATTCATATGCAGGGTATATATTTGCGTTCGGTATATTGATATTGCGGCCTGGTCCGTGCCGTGCGGTCAGAAAAATAATACGTGTATGGGGGTAAACATTTAACACGTGTTAAGGACCTTCGATTGTTTCCTCTTCTTTGTGAGTGTGTGTTTTCCGTTATTGACCGATACATCCGAGCGCTGTTATAATGATAATGTTTGACTTTTGTGATCGGGCGTGCGCGGACTTGTATTTAAAAAGAGATCCTTTTAGACGGCCGCATCGGTTATATAAACTCATCTTCCTGGTTCTTCCTTTTTCCTATATTATTGTCAAATGTTTATATTATTTGTGACTTAAGACGTAATCTCATCCGGACACAAAATACGATGGACTCGCTCATATGCGAAACTCATTTGCATAGTTTTTATGAAATATATTTGTATTGCACAATATAAGTCAATATTTTTAGATATTTTTTGGGGAATTTTCCAAAATGATAATAATTCGAGGTATTGATGATTAGGCGATGATTAGGTGGGGGACCGACCCTTTGAAGGCGATACCAGCACTTATGCCCAGCGTTGCCATATGTTTATAAAACAAAAACGTGATTTATTAATGATATCAAAAATATATATGTGATGGTATACATTTTTTAAAAAAATGATGAATTTGACTATATATTTATAAAAACAGACATAAAATAAATCGCTCTCCAAAAAATATATATAAATAAAAACTTGCACTTTAAAATAACAGTGCTCACTGAGAAAACAAGAGACGTTAAAAATTATTCCTTTAAAAAAATCTTCCATTTTTTGTATTCTTGTTTTTTTTCTATGTTCTGTTCAAACGAGTCTATGTACCAAGTTTGAACTGGATAATATAAGAAAAAAATTAATTAAATATAAAATTGTGTCAAAAAATCTATCGACGGCCATATATACTAAGTGAAATTTAAAGAATGATTTGAAAAATACATTTTTGATTTTTTATAAAAACCAAAAACAAAATTTGGAGGTATATTTTCTATGGTTTTAAGGTGTAAGCTAATTTGAATGCCTTTATAATATTTTAAAAATAGGTTCTTCATATTTTTTTCATTGTTGTTAAAGTATATGTTTGGTTTTTAACCTTAATATCTTTTTTGCTAAAATAGTTTGAAAAATGTTTTTACATTTTTAAATTATTTTAAAATACTGCTTCAAAGAATGTCCTCCAAATATATAAACAACAATCTAAATTCTAATATATTAATTTATATTTTAATTAATAAGTAAGTATTACAGAAAATAAAATAGCAGCTATTGAAATATATATATATATATATACTCGTATGTTGATTTTCTATGAATTATTTTGTCAGAAATTTAATAAAAACATTTTTGTTTTCAAAAACTCTTTGCAGTTTCCTGTAAGGATTCCGCAGACCATGCGGTAAAATCTTTTCGCCCAAGTTTGAGCGAGGATTTGGCCTTTGTGGCATATGGTTTCTATAGAAACAATTTGGAGACTCTTTAATCTGTTCTAAAGTTCCAGTGGCTGCCTGTTGGGAGACGATCAAGTTCTTTATCCAGCTTTATCTGAGGATTGAAAAAACTATCGCTAGCAGCCTTTGGCTTGTGTGTCAACGTTCTCGTTGCCAGAGATCCCATAAATGCTTGGGGCTCTAACCAAAATCAGATTATTTTAGACTTATAGATTCTTCATCTCAATCAAGAAATAAAGCAATAATCTAGACGTGAATCTATAAGCGCCTAAAGCCTGAATGGCCGCTTGGCTATCAGAGCAAATATAAAAACAATTGTTACTACAATTTCGAGCAATTTCTCTGGCGCATGCTAGGATAGGCAGAAGTGCACCACTTTCCTAATTAAATTCCAATCTTCCCTGGAAATACTGACTCCAATTTTTGTATGAAAACAGATATTTGAAGTAGGATGAGGTCTGGCTTTTCTGCACTGCCAGAAAGCATTGGTGGCTCTAACGAGTTTGTTGTCCATGAGATCTTTCCAGTAGAACGTACCATCTAGAAAAACACAATTACCTAGATTTAATCTTCTAGATTCATTAAACTGGGTTAGGTTTTAGATGAATTGACCGAAGTAGGGATTGCAACCCGGTTTACCGAAGGAGATCGGCTTCAAATCCAATATATAAAAACCCGTATTTCTTATTCTCATATATATTTGATTTGCTTTCATTTTTTACAAGCACAAAAAATTATGATTGTTATTTTATTTTATTTTGTTATTTTTTTTTGGAAATTTTTGTTTTGAGTTTTTTATCTTATAAGTTAAAAAATAATCAAAAAAACGTTTTTGTAAATTTCTGATTATTTTGCATTCACTAGTAGATATAAAAATATCAACAGCATAAAACTGTTAAAAAATATGAGCAAAAGAACTAATTTCTACAGAAAATATTTAAAAAAAAAACAAAAAATTGAAATATCACAAAAAATTAGTGCAAAAAAAAAACAAATGACTAATTTAATATACTGAAAATTTCTCAGTAATAATAAAAAAAATCAATTGTACTAAGAAAATCAATGTTTTTTTACTAATATAATCACTGATATTATAATTAGAAAATCAGAGATTATTATTTAATAAAATACTTATTGACACAGCTTTTTTGAAACTATTTTTTTATTATTGTGCATCAATACTAATGACAGGTTTAATCTTGTAAACATGCGGTTTGAATACAAAATTTAGAGATTTTAATTTTTGTTTTTACAAAATTCTGTCATGCATAGAATATTATTTTACTGCAATATTTGGGATTCAAAAAACTTGGATTTGGTCACAATAAAATATTTATATTCATGGTAACAAACCTATTTTGTTGTTATCAATAATTAATTCATGGTAACAAAAAAATATAAAGAAAAAACATTTTTAGAACAATTTTTTTTATAAAAGAAAATATTTAATTTTAATTTAATAATTTAATTTAATAAGCTTAATATGAATAAAGACTAAATATTCTGCCAAAACAGGCAATTTTAGACTCTAATTCAGGTTCTGACTGAATAATTCACATTTTCTTTAGCCTTATATAACTTAAATATTTTTTGGGATTTACTTGTTTTTAAGTATTTCAATATATTTTTATGTATATATTTGGAACATTTAAATTTATTTATTTATGATTTATTTAAATATGATTTTATCCAACTTTTCAAAAAGGTGTTTCGTTTGTGGATATTGGTTTTATCATTAGAGTCGAATATATTCCTCTGAGACATTTCTTCTAGTTTGTTAAATTTGAAGAATTTAATGAGTGGTGAAACTATTCGTTCCAAAATTTATATAATTTAGCCAAATCGAGACTACATACGTGTGCCGTGGTTTGTCGGAGTGAAAAATCAATTTTTGGTCAGCGATCGCAACTGCAACTGGTCCAAAAGACTTACTGCCCAGTAATGGCATCCCTTGGCATCCCAAAATACAAAAAAAGTATTCTCCGTAGCTGATTCTCAATATTGTCAATTGAAAAGCCTCTGCCATATATTTTACTCATTCTCTCGTCTATATTATATACATGATCTGATCAAGAACAGAACTGATGTAATTTTGTGTGCCCATTCCAAATGAATTTCTTTAATCGCAAAATCTGGTGTTCTGCTTTAAAAAATCTGAAAAAATGATTTTATACAATAATACTTATTTTCCTTGCATTTTGTTTTATATTGATCCAAGAAAATTAAATTGGGGCCGCAATCATTTAAAATTGGGTCTCGTAAAATCCAAAATTTGATTATGTTTTTAAAATATTCTAATAATTTGTTCATTGTAATTGCAAATGATATGATATTTAAAAAAAATATTGTAATCTCAATAAAGATCCAGTCTAAATTAGCCATTTCACAACGCGTTGAATATTTTTATGAGTGGATCCGTATGCATTTTGAAGTCAAATCAGGAGATTCCTCAATTTAATACAATGTTGCAAAATCAATTAGTAGATTTGATGATGGATGCCAGCTTAAAAAGGTTATTTTGTCAAAACGGTTGAAATAGATTTTGGCTAATGGCTAAAAAAGAATACACAATACAGACCAAATCCTGTTTCATAGGTAGTTGTATTTGTATGAAACATGATTTTTCACTTTATTGTACATTATGAACAAATATCATAAAATTGCGACCAGCATTTACAAATATTAAACCACGGTTCTGTGCAACAAAATGCAGATTCAAAATAACTGAATTTACCTTTATTTATATGTATATTTATGTATATTTTATTTTGTGATTAACCGAGACGAACGATTTGTTTTATATTAATGATTTTTTTTAGTCATTTGACACAATAATAACTTGAAGTTTTTGGCTTTAACTGAAATATAGACTATATTTTTCATTATTTGCATTGGGTAGGCGCAGTGTCACAATTTCTAGCGTCACAATTTCTAAACCAATATTTAAAATACTGACGCGACAGATTTTCTAAAATAGAAAATTTCAACAATTAAGAAATTCTGACGCGACAGAAACTCTATTTGCCTCCATGTCAATTTAAATTCAGAAATTCTGTCGCGACACAATTCCTGAAAATCAGAAAAGGATTATGTCGCGACCGAATTTCTGAAATTAAATTGAAAGAAAAAAATAGAAATTCTGTCGTGTCAGAATTTTTTCAAAATTTATTGACATCTCATTTTTTGTATGAGAAAAAAAAATTGTGACGCGCACCCATTGGGTATATGTGGGTCGCATAATAAACATTATTTGAAAATGGGTCGCAAAAAAAAAAGTTGAGAATCGCTGCTCTAAAGCAATTTGTATAAAATAATTTGTCTTAAACAATTTATCTAAAACAATTTGTCTAAAAACTTTTGTTTAAATCAATTTATCTAAAAACTGCAACCAAAATTTCTAAATAAAATTTCTAAACACATATTAAAAAAAAAAAAAATAAAACAAAAATAAAAACTTTAAACTAACCAAAAAAAAAACTAAAAAATATAGTAAAATTGATCTTAGACCAATTGTTTTTAAGACAAATGAATTTTAGACAAATTGATTTAAAACAAACTATTTTAGACAAATTGTTCTTCAAGAAATTGTTTTTAGAATAATTGTTTTTGGACAATTGTCTAAAATTGTTTTAGACCAATATTCCGGTTACCCATTTAATTAAATTAAAATAAATAAATATATTAGGCCGGTTTTTGAATGCTCGCGATACAGATCGCGATAAAAGGCTATAGTGTAGCAGCATTGTAAAAAATATGAGCTTGCTGATTATATCGAGCAAAGTTGTTGTTGTAAAACATGTATTTTTTCTGTTCGTGATAGCAAATCATCGTTCATTAAATAGGCTTATACATTCAAAAAATATTTTAAATATGTGTTTCACTATTTATTTTAGTGACTAATTCGGGTTTTGTTTATTTAAATAACAATTTTTGTATGTTTTAATAAGAGCTATTTATGTATATTTTCGCGCTTAATGAGTCATCAGAATTTAGATAACAATTTAAAATTTTATAATTCTATTTTTCTGCCTCTAATAGAAACATATAAACCAAATTCGTATTGACACATTGACAATATATATTTTTCAATCAGAGGTTCAATTAATTAAATCCTACTAATAGATCAACAATATAAATCATATAGTATATTATTTATTATATATAAGTATTATATTATAGCAACAATGTCATTGTAGCAACGATATGAAACCGGACTTTGCAATGAAAATAATATGTATATATTCAAAACATATATACATCGCATTCATTTTTTAAATTAATTTTTCATTTTATGTGCAAAAAATGTTTATTCTCGTTTATTGAAATGCGCTGGACGCGTGATAACGTCTCGCCGCGCCACAGTCTTTCAAAAACAGCACGCAGATTTGACCTCAGTGACCGACGCGACGCTTTAAGATTTATTTTAATTACTATATTACTATATATACTTCATATATAAATATATCATAAATGTATAAATATATATGTATGAATATATATTTTAGGAATTGTCTTCATCGAGTGCAGTGATCGTATGTTTCTTGAGGGCAGCTATAGCCTGGAACTTGAGACGATCGTTTTTTAGAGCAGAAGATGCAACCTGTTTACGCTGAAAATCAGTAAATGTTTATTTAATAATACACCAGCCACACCGTCGTAAATACTTCATTATGCGATCTTCGCGCCTTGACTCAAGATATCACATACACATAACACTCACACGCGCAACAGGGATTATCAGAGCATTGTGAGCTGTGACCCACCACACCGCTACTCTCATAAATATGTCAAAACAACCCTAAGCGCAAGCGCACTTTCTTCTTTATATATTATATGTATATAAATTAGTGGCACAGGCGCACTTGTGTCGAATAACACACACCACCGTAAAACTACTCGAGATCCAAGAATACGCTCGCGCAACATAGTGCGGCATGCAATACATATATAAGCGCAGCATATATGCTATTACATATATTACGGGTACATATTTCGTACCTCACGTATCGTCTTACAAACTGCATAACGTCGGTGATGTTTGCGTCAATATCATAAAACATAATGTTGTGACAGGGTGCGAAACCAGACCACAAATTTGAAAGACTTTCTTTTTTATGATGATATACATAAATGTTGTATATGTTTCTGTCATAATTCAAAAGATTTCAAAGCATAAAACGCGGGAAAAAAATATTTTCTGTTTATTTATAAGAAATTGGATTCATTTAGCATAAACAATATACTACATGTAGCTATAACTAATAATGTTGGTGTTTTTTTTCATTTGGGGTCATTGGCGCGCTCGAGCGCACAGTTGACTTTATTTCGAGCGGTAATTACGCATTTTTACAGGCTTAAATGTGCCCTTATCAGTGTGGATTTTAGCACACAATTGAAGCCACTTTTTTATACGCACGTATAATTAATATGCATTGAATATATAATTATTTATACTCATATATACACACGTCTATACATACGAGTATATTGTTTGTTTTTTTTGTTTAAACAAAACATAATTGTGTTATTGTGTAATTTGTGTAACTGGTTGTTGTAAATGCGGGGGTTTGAAATGTAGACCTTCATAAATGCATGGCGGTGTGCTCGTGTGTGTCGTACCGGGTGTTGCCGCGGACACGTGAAAAACGTGGAAATACAAATGTTGCGGCGTTTCCGATGTGGTTCGTTGCGTTTTCTTTACTCATTAATGCATGTGTGTGTGTTTTATTAGACTTTTTATGTAATTGTTTACAGAATGCACACGTGTTTGGTACTCTAACAACTTTATTATTATTTTGTAAAATAAATTTGGTAAAAAGCTTAATTTTTTAAAACAGTTTAATGTTTTAAACGAATATATATTTTATATTTATTATAGGGGCCAATTCGTTGCCATTCACAGAAATACACAAAAGTCACCTAACGCGATCTTTTGTATGAAACTATGTGAAGCCAGTTCTGACACATATAAATAAATAAAAACTTGTAAAATTTAAAATAATAAAAAAAAAAAATTTATAATATAAAATTTTATATAATATTTAAAAAAACTTAAAAGCAGCAAGTTTGTTTCAGCAAAACTCTTATTTATCTATTATATTTGATACTATTAAGATCTAAGAGCAATAATACTCTAGAGAAGAAGTTAGGTTATGTTTTTGTAATGAACATCTGTATGAAAATAGGCAGTCGACATTGACGTGCCGAGTTTTTAGACCAGTTTTGAGATATTGTAATAACACGTATTATAATATTTTGAAGACACTATTTTAAGTTTTCATAATGTTATTTTTACTATTTTACAAGCTTTTTTTAAAATGTGCGCGTAAAAAGGCCATCTGTTGACGAAGAAAACAACTAAAATACTGCCTTGAATTATAAAGATGTTCGTTACAAGTTCGTTACAAAAACTGGTCCATTTCGTGTCTATATATTTAACTCTATATGAATAAGATCAACAAAGTAAAACCAGTAGTCAACGATATAAAGAATGTTGGGGGAAAACGTTAGTTAACGTTAAAAGATCGGCGTATAATAATTTCCTAAATAATTTCTTAATTATTGCTTTTACAGTAAAACAATATTATACATTTTACGGTAAAATTAAATTGCGTATGAGTATATAGAACTTTATATTTCGCTAATATTGACTCACTTGAAGTTAATTAGAATTTAATAAAAATGAATATTTTTAAAGGTCTTGATTTTAACAAAATTTTAAAAAGCACTATATAAGTAAAAACATATATATAAAACCAATTTTTTAGCATTTAGATGCAAATTAAATAAAAATAATAAAATACAAAATAAAAATTTACTCATAACATTCAAAAAAATTGAAGACATGTTTATTTACAATAAATGACAATTTAGCCAAACATTTTAAATTCTCTTTACTTTTTATCGTATATTATGAAATATGTATATGTAATTCCTTGGAAATGCTAAGATTAAAAATACTTCTCATCCGTTTTTAGGATCATTTTATAATTTTATGTTTTTTATAAAGATCGCCAAACAGTGGGGAATTTCTCTTAAAATTGCGATTTTCTGTAAAAGGTAATCTCTTAAATTAATTCCAAAAAGCTTGAATTTAAAAAACATGTATTAATAATCGATATTTTTTATGATGATGGCCTTCCAAACAAGAAAAATATAATAAAAAATATAAATATAATTTTATGCTTCATTTATTTTTTACTTGTTTGTTTTACTTAAATTACTTTTCAGAAAAAAACACGCAAAACCTTTAAATATAAAAAAAATGATTTGAAAACTTGCGGACATTAAAAAAAAAAACTTGCAATAAAAGTTTTCACTTGCAATATGGCAGCACTGTGTAAAGCCGATATTTTCTGTCTGTAGTCATATTATTTTGATTTCGATATGAATTTGTACGTTCCATTTACGTAGTTGGTAAATAGAAATTAAAATATTTTGTGTTTATATTTTTAATAGATTAATATTATATACAATAAACAATTTGTATTGTTTTTTTTAGAATTGCTAGCGATACAAAATGTTGAAGAATGGCTAACAATAAAGTGAACCCCAAAAATACATATTGGACAAAAAAAATATTGGTTTAAACAATTTAATTACGTTAACGATATTTTATTTATGGTAACAACCTTTTTACATTTTTATATTTTGGCAAAAATAATTTTTAAAAATCAGACAAAAACGGTTGTGTCATTTATATGTGGTAATAAGTGTAAATAAATACTAAAAACATTGCAAATCTTTCGTATTTTTCAAAGCTAAAAAAATACATATGTTTTAATTAATTTTCATACAATTTTTTTCGATATTGTTAATTTCAAATATGAATAATGTGAAACAAATATTGTATAGTTATAATATTTACACATTGTTATTATTAATAATAATGTCTATAGTAAATCAAAACTATTTAAATAATTAGTAATATATTAGTTAATATATTTCGTAAATAAAAGAGCCCCTCCAAAAAAAATTTCACGCCACCCAGTGATCGACTCATTCGAATATGAGTGAATGCAGCAGCAAGATGATATACACTAAGAAATATAAAATAGAATATATCTTTGTTTCCATTTAACCAAACTTTCGAAATTTTCCTTGACACATTATCGTTCAAAAAAAACTTATGAAAATAATGATATAACACATCGGATATAAAAGCTGTTTTCTTCACTCGTTAGCCCCAAATAGCTCTTTCTTCATCATATTTCAGCTTCTATAATATGTTGCTATAAAACAATTAAAAAATTGGTGGAAACTTAAAAGTTAATTGTTTTACCTTCCCCACCCATTAACCATTACCCCCAAATTTTCAATTTTTATAATTTGCTTCCAATTTGTATAACCTTTTATAATTCTTCATTACTAATTTACCAGTAGCCACATTTAAATCTATTAATTAAGTTAGAACCTATAGTTAAAGTTATTATATTCTCCAGCCTGTGCTAAGCTTTCTATTGTCAAATACTGTTTGGTAGGTCATCTATTATTATTTATTTTTTGTGCAGCGCATAATAATTAAATGCATACAATTTTGCTTACACTATAAAATTCAATTTTGTATAACAAAAAAATGAAAATCTACCACAAAAATATATACGATAGAAAAATATTATAGTATTATAATTGTTTTTAAACATATAGGTATGTTTGAAAAGGGGTTAATCTAACGATGCAATTATGTTTATTTTTAAAATTATTTTTACCACAAATACGTTTTTTTTATAAAAACTTCAACGCCCCTGCCTAAAGGATTTGGTTTCACTATATTTGCTTTGCATATTTTTGGATTACACATCAACAATACCCTTTGAATAAGCCTAAATTTTAACAAATCGGAAAATTGTCTGTAAACTTTACTTCAACCATACCCCATTTAAAAAAGATGTCTTTTGAATGCTTTTAGTTAATCTAAAACCATTTCAATGTTGAAAAAAATAATTAATAAATAAAAAAATACTTATACACAGAAAAAGTATGCAGACACAATGTACATCACAACAACAACCAAAAAAGCAGAACTACGTGGCTTACTTCAAATAGTAAACTCCTCCAAATTTTTCTAACAAAAGCATTCCACAAAATATTTTAGACATAGTCAATTTACATTAATCAAACAAAATATTAAATATTGGGATCAATCTTAGTATTGAATAATGACAATAAAAAAAAAAACTTTACGTCATTTTTAAAAATTAAATGAAAACCAAAATTTTTGTATTTTGTTTAACAGACCTTTTCTTTAGATTTTCGGCCATTTTCTTCACTCGAAATTGACTTTCAACTTGAGGATATTTTTCAACTCCCCGAATCGGTATTTTTTGTCGAAGTTGAGTAATCAACTTTCGTTTTCGGGAAGTTCACAACTGCTGGTTGAAAAAGCACAAGTTGAAGCGTTGAAGGTGATTTTTGCTCTCAACTTCGCGTTTTGACACATTTTAATTTCTTCACTCTTTGCTTTATGTATCAGTTGTGCATTTTTATTGTTCAGTGCAGTTGTACGTCAAGAAAAATATGTAAACAAAAATTAAAATGGAAATTTGGTTTCAGTCCCACGATATGCCAGTTCTGGCGATTGGTGACCATACTGATGATGCCATATGAAGTGGAAAAGCGAGCTATGGCGATAGATATTATTGTTTTCAATTGTTGAATGCTACTACATACATTACAGCTGTTAACCAAAGACAAAATAGAAACAGATGAGATGCCAATTGAAATAAACATTAAAACATTTATTTCATTTTTAATTATAAATATATTCCATATAAATTTTAAATCGAAATATTTTTTTTTCGTGCATTGTGGTATCGTTGCGTTTTTGGATAATAAGATGATTTGTCAGCCAAAATTACCGTTCGAACAAATTGACAAAGATTCATACAAGGTTTATCGATTTTCTTGTCGCCGGCTAACTGCTTGTGACCATTGGAGGCCAACGTAAACAACGAACCAACGAAAGCAACCATACCATCATCTGCTTCCAAGCATTTTCTTTATATCGATTCGTCGAGCCATGCTTTTGATTTTTTTATAGCGCAGACCACACCAGAAGATCAATATCGCTATCGATTTGCAGTCAAATACACAATTTCCCAGGATTTTTAAAGAGCAAATATTAGAGTTAGCCGGTTGAAAACCTTTAGTTCTACTCAACCACTAGTGAAGAAAAACATTTTTAAACTTGCTTTTCAACTTGGAGAGTTTTTCTCAACCTGCGGTTGGATTCAAACTGCCTGTTAGCTTCAACTTGTAATAGAGAACGGCCCTTAATCATTTTCATTCATACAAAATATTTTTTATTATAAAAATAAGAGACTTTTAATTGTTTATTTCACCCTTAATCCGAATCAAGAAATATTTAAAGCTTTTAATATAAGACAAGCCTCTGATGAAAATTTGTATTTGTTGGGAAAAGGTTGAAAAGACCAATTCTGATGTTGTAGCTTTAAGATCATCTTTATATGCACTGCAAAGACCTAAAGGATACCAGGAAGGGTTTCAGTCCAGTTAAAAGAAAAGATTGTTTGGCTGAGTTTAATTCCCATAAGTTTTTTCAACTCGCGAAAAAAAAGAATGACTCGAATTATCTACCTTGGTCATTCGTTTTTTTGTTGGAACAACAAACCGAGCACCACTAAACAATGATTTTTTCCAAAAATGTGGGTCCAAGATAGGTGAATAACCATACCAACACCACTCTAAAATACTTTCCCAAAAAAAACTTTGATCGCTTGCGAAACCCGTAATTACATTTTTCCTATGCAACATATCTATCTCTATTTATCTTTCCACGTTTTTTTTCATATGTATATGAGAAGCTTTAAATATAATAATGGTTTGATCTTTTACCTTAAAATCCCAAGAATTCATTTTTACCCCATTATAGTAAACCCATATGTGCTACCACGCGGGAATACTTCTTATAAAAATGTATTCTACAATAAAAAAACAAGAAAATAGATATGTGAACCAACACAAAAAGTGGTAGAAGTGATACAATTCTGTGTATCCATTAAAAAAATGCGTGATACATCTTAAAAGGTGTCATCATCCTAGTTATAACTATCGATTTCGAAAAAAGTTGCTCAGGCTTAAGAGTACCTCAAATATATGCACTTGACCTTTGACATAGGCTGCCGTAATTCTTGTATCGAGAAAATTGCCCTACATACAAATAGAAACATATAAGGAACACAGAAAAAAGTGTAAACCCATAAACCTCATCATTTTATTACACATGTTAACACAAAACGTTAACTTCTCGTATGATCGAGCCAAGACAAATGTTCTCACATAAACCAGTGTATATTGGAAATATAATATATGCCCGTGCGCGCGTATTGCGGCCGACTGGAAATTCCCTTGAGGTCAATAATCATAAATTCATAAATATTTGTATTTGTATACACACATACTAATATATTTTCAATATAAATATGTGGTTTTGGTACAACAACACGTTGTTGTATTATTGAAAGCATCAAAACAGACAAACACTCGGTGTATATCCTTTCAAAAATATTGTAATCCCGCTGACACACACACACCAACAAATTATATATATTACACTCGGGTATATACAAAGATATTTGTGGGCGTTTTGGTGTTCATGTCCAAACACAGATCTCATCATGCACATCGCGCATTTGCACAGTAAAATAATAATCACCAATTGACATCTGGTTCTGTCTGTGGTGACGATCGTTGAGATCTTTATGTTTTGCCATTTCCGTGCGGAGTTCCTCGGGAGTGCTGGTCACACATGGCAATTATGTGTGTTTCCGCGAGAGTGTGCGTGCGGCGAGCGGAAGGCGTTTTTGTAGGTGCAACCACAATTGTTAGTCTTCTCGCACGTTCCTTATCGATTTATTGGTTAGAACGCATGTCACAGACCTCACGAGGACTTTTGGGATCTAACAAAAGATTCCCAGAGCGATTCGTCACGATATCTTCAGCGCGTGCGCAAGCTATAGCACAACGTATGTATAAAACAGACATTTGGTTTGGATTAAAGTTTTCTGAAAATATTGTGAGGACGAGGACAATATTGCGCATTTTTAGACATTTAGCTTAAATTTGATTGACTGAGATTAAATGTATACACTTGGAGCATTTTTGAAAACTTGATGATTGTGCACTAAAAGTCATAATCCACAATTAAACTTTCCGGTATCTATAATTGCCCTAACTTTATGTAAATTGTAATCGCAACCATGGGTTCTAAGTGAATGACGTGCGAACAAAATATAATTTTGAAAGATTTGATCAAACGTATTAAAGATTTTATGAAGAAAAGAGAAGAGCGAGATCATGACCGATTTGTCAAATAAAAATCTATCTTGCCACCGTTAAGATGTGCTTTATATAAAGTTTGGATAAAAGTGTGGGTCAAGTTCAAGCTTTTAGCAAAAAAAAAAAATTGATTTTTTAAGTTTTATTTTTGGTTTTCTTGGCCATCATTTCAAAAGGAATAAAAATGTTGCCTAGGGTGCCCAAGTTTGATTGTAATTCTGATAAATTACAGAGTATAAAACGTATGCTAGTTCTAGTACCTCAGTATCTGGTACGATCCATCTAAATTGTGGTCTTATATTGGTTAAATGTTTTCCTTCGATTATGAGTGTAGAAGGTGGGAAAAATTCTAATATCAAGTAGATATGGGAAATTCCGTTTTCTGAAATCCCGTTTTCTAAAATCCTGTTTACTAAAATCCGTTTTATGTAATAACAAAAGACGAAATCCTGAAAAAATCCTTATGCCAAGTTCCTAAAAAATATTTAAATCCTGAAAACTAAATGCGTGTAAATCAAAATGCTGAAAGGCAAAATCCTGAAATGTTTAATCCTAAAAAATATATTTGTTTTTTTTTTTGTAAAAAAGCGCGAAACGCTTAGCAATCTTGCTTGCGCCTGCAATCTTTTTTCAAGTGGTTCTTTTGACCCCTCCGATAACGGGCAGCAGTTTTTCAGGAATTATTTTTCAGACATTTGATTTCAGACATTTGATTTTGTAGGCATTTAATTTTCAGGATTAGGATTTCAGGATAACGTTTTCAATATTTCGTATTTAACCCATTTTTTAGCTTAAATTTTAGCTTCATATTAGCGTGGTGTTACTAGGAAATAAGAAGAAAACTATGAAATTTCATTGGACATCTAAATTATATATGCTTCTTTAATAATATTACAAAATAAGCTTGGATTATGCCTGTCAAAGATCTGCTACTACAAAATTCAGTTTTTTAATTCTTTTAAAAAAATCTGCTTTTACAATGGATTTCATAATTTTAAATTTATAAATTCAGAATTTCAAAATTCTGGATTTCAAAATGTTTTTTTTTTCGAGCCTTTTTGTGTTTTTATTTTATTGTTGTGTTTTTTCTAACTTTTTTTTTTCTTCAATATTAATTATATTTTCTATTACAAAACAAAATTTTATAATTCAGAATTTTGCAATCCAGAATTCTTAAATCCAGAATTCTAAAATCCAGAGTTCTAAAATCCAGAGTTTCGTACCAAACCCATTTTGTAGGGATGTAAAGTTATCATTATAAGTATTACTATATGAATTATTTGTATCCTCGGAAATATCCTTAAGGAGGATGGTTTAAAGTCAAAAATCTCTGGGAAGTCCGGTAAATAAAAGAAAATCCCAGCCATTGATTTCTTTTTCCAGGTAACTGTTTTAAAAAGAAAATGTTTATCAAAACAACAATCGAAAAAACAAGCAAAGCTAAATATGCAACACATTTTTATTACCAAAGCAGGCAGTGGCTTCGGGATTTCGCCCTCGGCATGAAATAGACTCCATATCATTTAGAATATACAACAACATTTACATGTGCTGCGAAAGGTCAGCACTCTTTTTCTAACAAAAACACAAAGCGAAGGAGAGAGAAAAGAGATTATGGAAGATTTATGGTCCAATGGGTCCAAATTTTCGACCGGCAGGCGTACGTTCGTCTCTTTATTTAAGAGACGTTTATTCCAATAATCCATATAAACATACTCCTCTTAAAAAACATATACAAATGGTCCATTTTTTACTTTAAACTCCTATTTTTGAGGGTTACAACTACGTTTTCTGCATTAATGCCGTTTGAAAAGGGCCCGTATAGCTAGAGCGATAGGAAAATGCGCGATGGGATTTAGCGCGAAACTGAAATGCCCGTTTTCGACATTTTTTAAAAGGTTGAAATTATTTTATTATCCAGAAAAGCGCGTGCATGACCCTTGCGCTTCACGCATTTTTATAAAAACAACAAATTTCAAAATGAAAAACAATCACGCTATGTCTCAATCAGTCTAAATGCTGCTTCGCGGAAAATCCTCTCGCGCTAACTACACTGCACCGTTTGAACCCTACAGTACTTATAAATTATTTCGGTATTATTTTAACATATATGTATTATTTCTTTGTTTTCGGGGCAAAATTAGGTATGCAGTTTATTCACAAATTCGAAATGCATATTTTACGCGACAAGCTCTATTTTAAGTAAAAAACAGAGTTTTTACTATAAAGTTAATACTTTCTAAACAAATATTTTAATATATTTTTTTATAAATTCAGCTATTTTGGAATCTCTGCAATATAGAGGCTGGGTTATTTATTATTATTATTTTACTATCGTACCGCTTAATTTTGACACAATGTAAAATGTATTGTTATACCGGGCAAGTATAGATATTATTAATTATATATTTATAGTATTTTTATTATCTCATATAATCTACCCTCCAACAAGGGCAACATTCTTACATAATTAAACAATAACCTTTTTTAAATCTACGTTATTACATTTTACTCCTTCTCTCCTAGTAGAAAGACCCATACACAAAAAGATGGACTCAAATATCGGGTCTGAACCCGAAAAAAATGTACTCTCTGTTTTTCGGGTCCAGACCCGTGTTTCGAGTCCAGACTTGTGTATTAGACAGGTTTATGAAGACGGCACACATGTGTAAACGGGAAACTTATGACATAAAAGCAAGTTCAAAACTTAATTCCGAATAAGAACAAACTTTTCTCTGATCTTTTCAGAAAAAAAAGACAAATACGTTTCTTCTTTTCACAAAAAATAGAAAATACTTGTAGATAAATCTATTGATTCAAAATTGTGCGACCGTTAAAAAAAAATGTTCGCTAAATTTAAAAAAATGTACTTTACCAAAAATGGCTCTAGAAAAAAAACAATGTTGTTCTCTTATAAATTAAACAAAGTACGCTGAATAATTGAAAATGACCCTATAATAAATTTATTTATGTGCGCTCAATAATTCAAAACGTCTTTTAATGAATGTGCTCTAGGCAATGCAAAAAACAATGTGGTTGATATAATATGATCAAAAGATTGCGTTCAAATAATTGTGACTGGCGTAATATATTTTGGATTAAAAAGGGTCTGCTTTACCTACATTACTTTAGAGCACATTCATTAAATATTAGAGCAAGTTTTGAGTTTTTAAATTGTATTTTTTAGCGGAACATTTTAATTTTTAAGAGTTTTTATTTCATTAAATAAGAGCACGATTTTTTTTATAGGATAAAATTGAGATTTCATTAGGGCTGAGATTACTGTTCGAATGTATCACGACTTTGTTTTCCACGTAATTATAGCTTATTCATGATAATCACAAATGCACGCGCACTGCATTTGCGATGACGCGTGTTTGTTTTCGATGCAGTTGGAAAAAAACTTCGTATTTACGAAAACTTATCATTCTCACACACATACACACGCCAATGCAACTAAAAGCATTACTTATATGCCATACGATTAAAATTCGACGATTGCAATTCACGTATGATTAGTAATGAATTTTCGATCAAATAACAAAAAAAAATTTGATGCGTGATGACTCTGATGAGCTATATCCAGTGTGGCGCACAACAAGGAACTGAGTGTGCTTCCCAAGACTTAATGGAAGTAACTATCTGAAGTATATATGTATATATTGTATATATACACTTGTCAAACGCGATAATAGTATAAATTGTGTTATCACACCTTAGGCGCGCGCCCCGTTTAACTGTACCTTATCATACAAAATATATATATTATCTTTATCGCGGCGGCATTTTGCGTGCGCGGGCCATGCCGTGTGATAACACATAATCTTGCACGAATGATAACGGCAAATCGTTTATATATATATATATATTAAAGTATGAAAATCAGACTGTGTGTTAGTGGAAAACTGCACCGATAATGCGCAACACACACACACACTAACAAACACGCGATATGGATATTTATATATATATATATTATTATTTTTATTTATTATATATTACTATCGTTCTTATACAAAAAAACATACTTCTGTAATCCGCTCCACATGCGATAATGAGTATAAATGGATGGATTCGTTTAAATGTGGTGCACACTTACCGAAGTACTCTTTCCCGGCGGACATGTTGTCTCAGAATCTTCCTGTGTTCCGTATCCGTGTGCTCGATCTTCGAGATCTGCTCGATCTGTGCCGCCGTGCGTGTGCGCGTTTTCTTTGCTCGCGGTACGGTGATTGTGATATTTCCGTGCGGGCGGTTTATGATTTGTTATCACACACACAGACACACACACAAACACACGTTTCGCGCCTTTTCGAGTGCGATAAAATATATAATAATAATAAAAAAATATAAATAATAGAAAAGAACACACCAAAAGCAGGCAGGTTGTTATCAATATATATGCGAGTGGTGGCGGCTGATGGAACGTGAAAAGCGTTTGGGCACAGTGATGTGGTGTCGATCGTGTCGGGCACAACTCGCGTTCCAACGTCAAGTGTGTGTGACTTATTGAGTGCGACCCAAGTCGACTTTCAAAGCGTGTCTCCATGTATGTATGTGTGTGTACTCGTGCGATATATACACATAAATAAAATATATATATTTATATATATAAGTTCAATTGCGCGATCTTGTTCGATCGTAAGAAATAAAATGATATATGCGTGTTTCGATGAATTTAATAGTTTCCAAGATCATCGTCATAAAATCATCTTAGATATATCTCACAGTGAATTCGTTGGACGTGGCTGATATGAATAGACGCGTAGCTATAAACGACACGCATGCAATGATAATCCGAGGGCGTAAGTTTTTACCACATATGTATACTATGTACATGTATATAATAGTTTACAAAATGGCCACTCATATACAATATGTAAATTTATATATATATAAAAAAATAATTAGCGTATAGTGTATATTGAAATTTTAATGTATGTGTATGTATATAATGTACATATACAATGTATATATATTATTATACACTGACAAATTATAAATTCTTTAGTATGAAATTGATAAAGAGCAACTCTGATTATGTATATGTACCCAATCAACTAGCTCCTGTAATTTACTTTGTAATTCAGCTTTTATTCATTTTTCTATAAAAGTGTATCCTATATGTTTCATATTTTTTAAAGTATTTTTATTTGAACTATATCGCTGCAAATTATAAGATATACCAATTGTTATTTTGTTTAATTAAATTCATTTTAAAATGGGTCACTTTAATTTGTATAACGTTGCTTTTATAAAGAACTAAGAGCAATAATACTTAGAGGAGAAGTTAGGTTATGCTTTTTAACATCTTTTTAAAAATTGGCAGTCAACTTTGACGTGCCGAGTTATTAGAACAGTTTAAGAGATCGTATTAATTTTCAGATTATCCTGTTCTTTCTTATTTTACGATCTAAATTGACCAAACCAATTATTTCGGTTTAATTATTTTGTTTTATATACATTTTGCATTTTATCAAATGCATTGATTTTGTGTACACGGACGTTGTCTTTTACTTTCCAACACAAAAACCTACACGTTCAATTCATAAATGATTGAATACTATTGAAATTCAATCGGTTAAACCAATGGCTTAATTCATTATACACCGTTATGATTCGCTAGAGATTTACAGCTACCTTCGACGTCAATTACCAAAGCAAATATAAATTAATCCAACTGAAAAAATATTGGATTAATTCGGAAGGAACTGAATCAGTTCATTAAAAAATAAAAATATTTAATCATTTGCGCTAGAATTGATTTCGCAATGAATTCAATTATTTAAATATTGGATCATTTGCTAAATAATTGATTTATTTTAATGAATTCAATTAATAGAATAATGGAACAAAACAATTAATTTTACTGTGGAAATTCTTTCCGTGTAAGCTATTTAAAATATATTTAGTACGTGCTTTTATAATTATTTAAAAATGGAGTACTACCATGTGAAAAACACAGTGCAAGCTTGCGTAAGAAAATCGTCTTTATTGGGTCAGAAATTTATTTCTGACTGCTCCGTGCTTAATGCTCATGTTATTGGAATATGTAGGTGCACATTTTTTTATTTATACAAAATAAAAAAGTTAAAGAACAATAAATAATAAACAAATAAATATTTTCATAAATTCATTTACTTAAAATAAATAATTATGATACTTTAAATAGCTACAATGTACAATATAAATGAATTAGGGCAGATTAAGAGATATAAATATATTACCTTAACATACATTGCCTTAAATACCGTGCACTTTAGCCTGAAATGTCCATCTTTAAACTACCCTATCAGTTTAATTGCTTTAAAAATATTATTAAACAATGATAAAGTACAATATACAGGAATAGACACTATATTCTGTGATCTTAATGCCAGTTTTAATCACACCTTTTATCGAAAATTTTGACATTTATCATAAGAATATTTCAAAAAATAAACAATAAAAAAAGTGCAATTAGCATCTATAGAATACTCATGCTATTTACTAAATGCATTTAATAAATTAATAGTGCGGCTTAAAAATTTAATGTTTAGCCTGATAAATGTTCTTTTACCCGATAATTAAAACAAATGCACTTTTTTCTAGAGATCTTTTAGATCCAAATACATATAGCATAATTCAAATACTTCATCTAGATATAAAATCCCGCATCCTTTCTTTTTGTTCGAAAAATTGGCCAGCGTGTGGTTCGACACTCGACAGGTCATCACAATTATTTTTAACCACTGCAATAATTTAGTTCAATGTCATATTATATCTATATAGATCATTTTAGTGACTATTTCTAAATACGAGAACATTTTAAAAATAATAGCTTTTTGATTTCTTTCTGATGTAAATATTTTGGCAGAGAAGTCCACTGCTTCATCTTCGGTGTATATATAAATAGTAAAACTATATCGTTAAATCTCTTGTAGAATGCTCTTATATATATTTGTACAAAGATGTCTGCAAAATTGTCTCAATTGAGACTTTATCGAGGTTTTTCTCATTTGTTACCTCTTTTGGACGTTTTTCATTCTCGCAGCTCTTTCAACCACTTTTAAACTTACTAACCCTTTTTATAGATGTTAGAATTGGCAAATGTAATACGTCATAACATCTACAATTTTGTTTTTCCTTGTTAAAAAATGCCCTTAAACCTTAACTTCAATACTACTAGACATTACAAGGCGTTTGGAAAGGCTGTTATTTTCCTGTGCAAAATCATCGCTTTTTATTTTGCATTTCATTTATTTCTGTGATAATTTGTATTTTATAGTATGCATTTGTTTTTATAAATGCTATTTTATTTGTTAGATGCTCGTTTTTTTAAAGTTTAATTATTTTTAGATGTGGTAATTTGATTTTCTATGTGCTCATTTGATTTATCGTGTATAATTTTGTTTTTATATGTGGTCAGTAAATTTTTCCTGTGTTCATCTTTTTGTATTAAATTATATACTTAAATGTTCGATTTATTTTGATACAAAAAAACCTTTTTGGCAATCTTGAGATACCATTTCAGTTCTCCGAGCATGATGAAATTGGGTTTAAAAATATGAAATGGAACAAAATACGATAATTAAAGCGAAAATTTGACGAACTTAAATTATACATTTTGCTTCTGCAAAAATTTAGGAATTATTATGACTAAATAGGTCTTCTATAAAATAATGGCTTGCATGTTATTTCAGTTACGCCGCTCTCTTTCATGAAGCGCATTTAATTGAATTGAAGTTGTTTTTTTAGGTATTTTCTTTAAGTATATATATATTACAGAGAAAATACACTAACTACACACAAAGAAATGATTTTTTGATTGTATTTGTATTTGAAAAAATAATGCAATGATTTTTGGCCAACAATTAAATTGGTCAAAATAATACCATTTATATTTGTTAATTCCTCAAAATATGTGTTTGGTAACATGAACTTAATTTTTGTTGATTTCACAAATAATTTACCAATATTTACCAATTTTATTGTTGAACCAAATTTTTGCGTTTTTCGTCAAAAACACATTTTTTTGTAGTATTTACAAACATTTTATCTAACTACAAAAGAATGGTACTTATTACATTTTTTTCTATATTATACAAATATTTATTTGCTATAATGACATATTTTTGTTGTTATATTATCTAATATAATTTTATTATATTTACAATTTGAATTTTTAAAAATAAAATTTTATTATATTATATTACTTTCAACGTCCGCATTCAATCAATAATAACAATCAACTGAACAAAATTGTACAAATATTTGAAATAAAACCAGTTTTTACAAATTGTTTTGTTACATTTACCTTTTTTTGTTAATATTACAAAACAAATAAATATATAATTTTGTACGACATACATACTTTTGTACCATTTTCAAGTCTACAAAAAAGTATAGTTACAAATAATAAAATTTGTAAAACAAACAGTATTTAATAAATACAACAAATTCATCACATCATAAATTTGGTAGTATATACCAAATTTGTAAAAGAATTACACATAGTTTTGTCTAACAAAAAAGTTGGTATATTTTACCAAATAGTTAATTTCATAGTTTTGTTATATTTACAAAATTTTGTAAAAATAAATAATTTATTTTGTAAAATATATAA